>CAWVNZ010003034.1:0-29701 GCA_963930735.1 Dioctria linearis
ATGACGACAAAAATTAGGTATCATCACTATTTTTTTTTTTTTTTGGTCGTCACTTGATAGACTTATTTTACAAGACAATTTATTTTGGCTTTCTCTTGGGTTTATCCATTGGCTTCTTTATGTTCCTCCACGCCATGACACAAAGCGATTTGGTTTTTTATTTTTACTTGCAAAAGTACGAAATCGTACTACTCTAATACATTCAAAGAATTTGATGTAATGGCCTGGAACATAGAGACGGCATTGGTTTATCAAAAGCATTAGCGCCATTTTTTCCCAAAAGTAACTGCAACACTTATGTAGTTCAAAACCTTGATTTCTTCTACTTTCTTAAGTTCTGTTCAAGAAGGAATTTTTTGGGATTCTCCGGTATATAGCAAAAGCTAAAAAATGTTCTAATTTGTTATTTCCTCACACAACTCATTAATTTTTGGTGACAAGTTTCAAGTCTTGGTTTGACTCATCAACAGGTCCTCCTGGGCTCGTATAGGAGTGTTTTTTCCTCATATAATTCACACCCAGAATTTATTCTGAGTTTATATGAGAAGAGATCAGTTTGATCTATTTTCAAGCGTCTGCAGCAGGCAGAAAACCAAGCTGCACCGATGAGTGGGAGGTTTTCTGCTGACACGAAACGCTTCTTCTTCTTCCTTTTCCTTCTTTATTTTTCAGCCCACTGCGTGGCGTATACAGGTTCGATTCGCTTCGAATGAATCTGCTTCTTTAAAAATTTTTTTACATTTTTTTAATAAACAAAAAAATTGTTTTTTCTATTTTTCTCAAACTTTTCATTTCTTTCTTCTTTTTTTCATTTTTTCATTTGTTTTTCAAATCACCCAATTTCGCTATTTGGGACCTGTTAATGAGTCAAACCAAGACTTGAAACATGTCACCAAAAATTAATGAGTTGTCTGATGAAATAACAAATTAGAACATTTTTAGCTTTTGCTATATACCGGAGAATCCCAAAAAATTCTTTCTTGAACAAAATTAAGTTTAACCCGGTAAAAAGTCCAAAAGAGTAATCTTTTTATTTATTTCTTAAATTTATATTGATTAAGAGATAGTGAATCAGTGCTTGGAGAAAATCAACAACAACTGATTTATCAAGAATGCCTTGGTACTTTGGTGAGAAAGCTTGAAATTAAAATAAATGAAATGCCCATATGAGACGACTCCGAATTAACTGTTCCAGGAGACCAAGGATCAGAACATCTCCTTCAAGACTTCATTTAAGTACGATATTCCATATATCGATATTTATCCCCTTACGATACAGGTAATTCGTATGGATATTTTGATACTTTAAATACCGGTGTATCGATATTTTACTATCTGTTTTGCGTAGAAAAAAATTTTAATTTCTCGTCGAGCAATTGGTTTTCAGGTTCAGGACACTCCCACCAGGTTCAGAACAGCAGTTGGCAGCACTAATGTTCTTTTCATCTGTTCTGACTTGTCCCAGTTTATACAGGTCAGTATACGGACTCTGCCGCACGAAATCTGTAAATAGGGTGATACTTCATTCCTACACCCAACCATCATCGAACCAACAAGTTTTCGTAAGGCAGAGGCAGCATACTGACCAATCTAAACAGTGTCTAACCAACTAGCACAGACCAGACAGGCTGGGGCAGGACACACAATTTGCTTTGGCAAGACATGAGGTGAAGATGGCCATGGAAAAAGCTAGCAATAGCATGCTTTGCATACTTAGAACATAAGTCAAACAGGAATGCGGTATCGTATAAAATTCGTGTACATGAGTGAAGCTTTCTTCTCTGCATAATTATCTCGAAGGGGAAGGCAATAACAAAGGACGGAATACATTGGAGAAAGAGAAATGTAGTTCTTATCTGTCAAGTGAGTTTTGTATTTTCGTGGCAGTAAATTATTTCTGTTAATTAATTGTGATTTCGTAGTGAAAACAAATAACAGTTTTTTTCAAAACTAATCGAGTGCTTTAGTGATTTGATATAAATAATTTGAAACAATATATAGTGCTAACAAACTTGTAAATAAATACAATTTGAAAATCTGGGCCATGGAAAGCATTTCTTATGCAAGTATATTCACAAATTATTTCTAATCACTTTACTTTTAACTAATAACAGCAAATATTGTTGAATCATCATCAAGCAAATATAAAAACTTGATTTTTGTTGTGCACTTACTTGTAAGAAAATTTTTTGTTTACGTGAAAAGACAATTGTCAAAGTCGAACGGCAATAAGTCAATGGCGGTGGGTTAAAAATATTTTCAGGGGTCATTTGAAATATTATCTGAATATTTGGATTTGAGTAGATAAATCGATTAAAAGGAAAATGTGAAATAGCCTATTTAAAAGTAAGTTATTAAAATTTCTTTCCTGTGACAAATTTGTATTTTGATTTGGATGGTGAAATTTGCTCCTTTTGTAAGACAAACTGCTGGAAGCTGCTACAAAATTTTCTCAATTTGATACAATTTATTTATTTTTTAATTAAAACTTTTCAACATATATGTACATATCTTTATAATTTTTTATTTGTATAGGATCACGAGGTACTATTGGAGCACATCACTGTGAGAAAAACTGTGGAAAGCCCATCGCACGATGAGGAGGAAAGTGATGCTATAGTTGACTTCCCCCTAATTGAGGTGGGGGAGATGTATGTATATAGAGGAATCAGTAATGGTAAGTTTAGATATGAAGGAGCTCAGTAGTAGTGGCTCCTTGTTACACTTAATCTGATTATGTTAAACGATTAAGATACATAATATTTTCCTAAGTTTTTTAGTTGTATAGGATCGCGAGGAACTAGTGGATTACACTCTTGTGAGAAATGTGGAGAAAAGTGATGTTATCACTTGGCACACAATGCTCTAACCCGATTAAGGATTTGGAACTTATGCGCCATTGATCGTTTGAATAGTTGCAGAGTAGCAGCGTGCAAACACGTCCGGGCCGGATTTTACGACATGAAAT
The DNA here is from genome assembly GCA_963930735.1 of Dioctria linearis. NCBI lineage: Eukaryota > Metazoa > Arthropoda > Insecta > Diptera > Asilidae > Dioctria > Dioctria linearis. The sequence goes on from CAWVNZ010003034.1 coordinate 2,969, forward strand.
TAATCTATGTATATATATTTATCTATAACATGTGTATATTTTTCCAATAAACGTGATCTTAGCATGATAGTTATTGTTGCTTTGCATGAAAGTCTCCCATCTTACTTATCTTACTAACATTATCCTTAAATTGTGTCGTCGCCAATAGTAGTCTTGATGTTCAGTAGAGTATACACGCGTGCCGTAAGAAATACTCCCAGAGCGCAGCCCATCTATAATAATTAATATTCAATTGTTTTTGAATACACAATAGGTCGTGTATACTCATTTGAAATGGAAAGATTAAAACAACATTTTCAAATTTTCCCGCCACGAGGATTCAATGTGCTCCCAGTTATGAGTATGATATTTACCGTCCGCACTGCGGTACAACTACAAAGGAGACATACTCTACCACTTATGGGCTCGACATCACTAGACCGAACTTATCAGCATTCCTGTTTGATATATGTTCTAAGTTTGCATATCACTATGAGAGAATTATGAGGAGTATGATGAAAATATTGATTAAATAGTGTGAATATGAATTGTAATCTGCTGTGCTGGCGGGTTGCTTGAAGCCTGTGTTACAATATGACATTGTCGCGAGACGTGGTCACGAATTATTTTACTGACGGGGACGCAGTGACTTACTTTTGCAGTTCCAATGATGATACTCTAGCAGGTGCTAAATTTTCTATCCATCAGTAAAAAAAATCGATAAATTGCGAATAATGAAATTAACTAGTAATTATATACTGACGAGTATTATTTAATACTATTTTTACTCAAAATTTCAATTTCCCGCAAAAATAAATTGCCCAAATTCAAGCTGTTAAGTGTTGAGTGTTCAACTTCAATATCCTTAGCAGTACATTGTATCTGTGCGGTCCGTAACTTTACCAATAACAGTAACAGAGAATCATGTGTATAAGAGATAGACAGATGTGCTTATTTTTTACTGTTTAGATATTTTCCTTGTTTGTAATCAATCAATGCCATGAAATGAACTTTCATACGGTATTATTATCATATATCAATTATTGCTACAATACCAATTATAGGTCAACTGCACGGGCACTGCAATACATTAAAAGGCGAAAGGTGAAAGGCGATGTATAGTATTTATAATATAATACCAAATATCGACAATACTAAGGATATCGATATTTTAAGAGCAATATATTGGTGTATCGATATTTTTAAAACAATATGAAAATATCGGCGTTTCGATATATTTCCAAGTATTGGCTATCGCTATTAAGTATAGAATTGGTACTGTGGTCGAGTGTCGAAACACATATGTCAAATAAATCGAGGTTCGAGTATCATATTTTTAAATGGAAATTTTAAAAATAAGCTGCGTCTGATTTTTCTTAACTATTGACAGAAAATTGCATATAAATTAAAAATCAGAATATTCCTCTTAATATTTAGTGCACGTACATTCTTAATTAAAGACTACCAGATTCAGGGAGCCAACCACACTTGCTGTATATCAAAAAATTAATTCAGCTTTAGCTTCTGAGAAAACTTGGCATCAGGTCAGGTCAGGACAGTAGTAGGAGTAGTAGTTAGTTGGTTGGTCTACTGAATCAAATCCCAGGCGACTTTTCCTGTCGAACTAACAAAAAAAAAAATCTATTTAATATTCCTATGAAGAAATTTCCCGTTAATATACTTTTTAAACTTGTTAGTGGTCCTTATTCTGCCGAAACTTTAAATCTCTTTTTGAAAAGTTGCTCTTTCGAAAAATTTCGTTTTTTCTTCATTGCATTCTTTTCAGCTACGAATAAAATTTCACAAGGAACTTCTGAACTTAGCTTGTAACTAACTAGTCACGGCGGCAAAAATAGCTATCAAAAGATAAAAACTTTTTTTTTGTATTTCTTATGCAGAAGTCTCAGGATATGCACTTAAGACACTTGTTCCTGCTGCTACCTGCTACTGTGCTTCCTAGAAAGATGAAAAAGTTTTTATTCCGAAATTTCACTCTTTGCAACGTTCTTCTTGTTAGTTGTGAAGCAGGGTGGTGTTCAACATTCCGTGACTAGCTGAAGAGGTGCTCTTCTGTGTTGGAGGTCAGTTTCACTCTTTCAATTTCATTTTTTTTGTGGCCTAGTTCACTTAATATCTGTGTTATGGGGATGGATAGAATCGTGACTCAAAAATATATTCTTGATGAAACTATCTAATTAGATTACAAAAAATTCAAGAGTGGAAATTAGGGAAGTAGATGTATGTGTGTACATAAATCGAAATATACGGAAGTATTTTTCTCCTTGTTGAATGGTCCGATGGCTGTCCTTTAAAGTGGAGAAGATGTATGTAGGCTTTTAAACACTTTTCTTGCTAAGGTGGAAATGTTTATTGTTTGAATTTAGAGTGTTTTCGTGCCTATATATAGTTCAATACAATAAAATGTTGTAAAACAATGGTTTTCAACAAGGTTACGGTGTTATAATGGGGTAATCGGAATGTCATGAGCAGGCCACAAAGGGTCAGGATTTGAATTCAATTGTGGACCTTATTCTGAGTGGAATTTTTGAATGCAGTGTTTCTAGAAGGTTGCAATGTAAGTGTAAGTTAGTGCCAACAGTGCTTCTAGGATATTTGAAGTGTGAACTACAATGTGCAAGGTGACCCATGCATATCCTGCAAGTTCTCTTGAGAATTTCAAGCTCAAGTTTTTATGTTGCGATCAGAAATGTGCAATCCACAATATAATACTAAAAACTTGAACCAAACGATAACAACTATAGGAGGCGTATACTGCAAGCAATTTGAGCGGAATAAGGAGCGCTATAGGAAACACGCTACAAACGTTGGCTTGGAGGGGGAATGTATTGTTCTATCCAGAATAATGCCAGATCAGAAGTCGGAAGAAATTGAATGAAAGATGATGGCCCATCCAACGTATTCACTTCACATCGCATCGTCTAATCTTCATTTCACTTCGTATTATTCAGCAATATTTTGATGGAAAACGATGGAGCTCTGAATTTTGAAAAAGGGAGAATTTTTTGGAAAGATGAAAATGAATTTCCAGGAATATTATATCAAATCTCAGTAACTCATGAGTATATTTTTTGTATCTCGTTCTTGTTAGTTCACAGTTTTACCAAACAGTCTTAGTAAAAATTTGATTTACAACCAGACATCATTTGAGTAAATGTTATTAGAATCTATAGCCATAAATAAGAAATCCTTTTCAATATTTACACAATCATTGCGGTTGCTGCGATATTTTATATCAAAAATATATTTATTCTCCAGAATGATACGCACTTTTTCAACTTCAGCCGGGAAATGGTTTTTTTTTTTCAGTAAGTCGTGCGTAAAACCCACAAAAGAACAAAGTGACGGAAGAATGGAAATGTTAGAAGGAAATTATGGGAATATTTTACTGTTGGCAAGGGAGCAAATAAATCACTGAAGGATATTAAGGAAGAATAAGAAAATATCATCATCAGCCAACCCTCCAAAAATGACCAAAACAGTCAAAGGTGAAACCAATGAAGCAGGAAAGTTGCTATGAGTATGCCGCTTGGGAAAAATTTCTCTATGAAAAAAATTAAAGATCCGAGAAATGTCCTTTTCGTATTTCAATTTTGTTGTTGCTTTGTTTTATGATTTATGTCCAAAGTACTTAACCTCAAATGTGAGACGATTGTTATGGTTTCGAATTAATTAATGAAGACACGACAAGTTTTCAGCATTGAAAATTTAATTAAAAATCCAGGAAGCATGATGATTTCATGAGATAAATGTCGTAATCAGGTTGATTTTAAGAGGCATGTAGATTTTTGAGCAACTATAAAGGAAGAAAGTAACAAATTTAATTAAATCTCAGTCATTTGATTTTGTCTATTGTTAAATCTCCTCCTAAATATATAATTAGCAGTAGATTTTAATATTATTCCAGCAAAAAAAGATGAACGGCTTTTCAGTTGCAGGTAGGCTATAAGGGGCAGCTTAAAACAATTAGGACTAGAAATTGGAGGTTATTTTACTAGCAATAACAAAAAAATTCCCGCAAATTAATTAGAAAAAATTTCTCATACGGTTTGGGAAAAGATCAATCATTCAACTAGAGAACACATCCTTTCTCATCATGCTTTCGCCTTCTTAAAGTTGGTTAACTACGTTATCGCGTTAGTGAGAATAGATAGTAACGTCTTTCTGCTAATCACTTTTATTTCGTGCTTGTATGGCTACTGCATATAACTCTCTTTCCCTCTGTTGCCTTTTATCGCACGTGTAATATGGTGTATACACTACACTAATCCTCCATTTGATACAATTCCAAGCCACCACAGCATAATACGTCCTTAATTGTAAATAGGAATATAGTGAGTGAGTGATATTATATATCCTGGCTTTGCTCTATTGAGCACTTGGAAGCGCTCATATAGTTTTCCGCTGTGAAGAAAGTGTAGGATTACTTAATGGTGGTTATCCTATTTTCTGAGATGTCTACTCTACATAAAATTGTCAAGATGTATTCGTGATCAATTCTGTATAAATGATATCCATGGTAGGTATTTATGTGGTAACTAATGGAAAAATTATCAGGAAAGCCTGCCTATTCATCATATAGAAAGCACTTGATTGTTTTATTTGCTCCATATAATGATCATTTTAGAGGCTGCAATTAGAAGATAAATTCACGCACTTTTCCCATATGTTGAGATAGATCTTAGTTTCCCAACACTCTAAGATAAAGGATTGAGTTGAGTTGAGTTTGAACTACCAGTGGTAGCAGACGCATACCGTGCTCAGATATTGCGCCACATAAACACCTTGTCGCGAGTTTTGAGTGTTGGAACTCGTATTAGTGCCGTGACCAACAAAAGGATGGACTTTTATGCCCTCTATTTTCATTCCACAGCCGAGGAAAGTCTGCATCAATTTCCCTAAACCCATCTGCATTCAGAGAAGTGTAAATTTCACTGCTTTGAATGAAATTAGTCGGTACCCACTGCTAAGCATCTGACTGCTTGTTTGGGTGGAAAGGTCAGCAGAGTAGGCATAATACTTTTGCTGTCTTGTACTCAGCCAGCGGTTCGGCTTGCAGTTGGGTCTTGTTTTCATGGCCAGTTCAGGGACTGCGTGCATTTAACTGTAAATTTGATCATTTGGGACAATGAAAGAATATTGCTCTGATTTTTGCAACATTCGCGGCTTACGAAGTAATTATTTCTCGGTGTATTGTCACTTGTCTTCTCTTAAACCGGCCGTTTTGGCTCTAAGTGAGACCAAGGTTACTTCTGATGTTGATGTCAATCAGTCTCGCTTACCGGATTATCACTTAGTGCCATTCTTTTCACCTCAGAGGAGAATCACTCTGTACATTCGTTATGATGTGGCTTTCTCCATTATCCCTGAAATTGCTTCAACTAATCCAGAGTTTAATTAAACTTCATCAACACATCATTTATTTTTGTTTTTGATAGCGCAGCCCCAATATGTCTTACGCTGATACTGTATGCTATCTTGATTCTCTAACCTCCAATATAGAAAATATTTTAAACAAATCTCCAACTTCCGAAATCGTTATTGCTGGCGATTTCAACGTCCACAACATGCAGTGGCTCAGACAATCTTCAACCACAAGTCCAGCGGGGAGACATGTTGAAGTATTTAGCGAGTTCTTTAACTTGTAACAGTTAGTTGATAGCCCAACTCGTTTGCTTGATATAATTGGACATAGCGCCAACCTATTAGATCTTTTTCTAACATCTCCTCCTGACATGCATCATTGTCTCGTTTCAGCCCAATTCTCCATATCATCACTGAAACTCACCAGTCGCCCTCCTAATTGGTGTGGTACTATGATCTAGCTGATTGGGCTTCACTTAACAAATTCGTTAGATAGTCTGAGAGTTTTTCCTTGAGAGATGCTGAGCTTTAATTTGAATCTATTATCAACATCTTATGGTTTGGGATGTGCAGGTTCATTCCGGACATATACAAGAATATGAAACCTAACAATACATCTTGGTTTAACAATGACTGTTATACAGCCATTAAAAACAAGGAAGATGCATTTCAGGCATATAAACTGTGCCATTCAGCGGAACTGAGTCAGAGAAGCACGTAATATCTGCAAATCCATTATTCAGCGAGGTCAGTTCCAATTCGACCAAAATATTAGCTTGAAAATCTTTAGTGGTCAAAAGGGTAGTAAGAGCTTCTGGTCTTTTGTTAATACAGTCAAATCCGTCAAATCCAAGTCTAATAATGTCTTTGTGTCCGTTTAGAGGTTGGAAATCTGACTATAATCGGCACGCTTTTTGATCGCTTCTATTAGGTTGTGGATTTGACTACTCTGTTCGATGCAAACAGTTTATGATTTTCGCACAGTTGGCTTACGAGAAATCCTGTATGCTTCACCAACATGGTTTCCGTCTCAAGGTTACTTATATTGATTTGGGTAAGTAGATTCAATGTGTCGTGGATAAACAAAATCTCTCCCAAATCTTCAAACATAATCCTCGTATTCATTAGAGGCTAGACTTCGAAAGGTAGAGTTGCTCCCAAAGAAATAGAAATGCTGACGCAATAGAACCCTAGTAATAGTCATGGCTTGTCTGGGGAAATATATATACATATCTTGTTTTAGACTTTATTGATAGAAAGGTTTTAACCTATTATTATTATTAGCCATACCTGGAAGAGTTTGTGTTTTTCAGTAATACTTTATCACCGACATGATAAATTATTGGCCGTGAAGCTTATCATAAAGTTTTTTGGAGTGATTTTTGCTACATAAGAGGTTTTTCCGAGCAATGGCACATGTCTTCTGTAGTTTGTATTTCAGAAAATGGTAATATCTTTGATGATTGTATACAGGCTCCAGTTCTTAAAAACTGATCCCAAGCTTTTGGATTGTCATCAACAATGGTTCTAAGATACCCTACGAATGATCTATGAGTCGAAATTGGGGATAACTTTTCTCTAGTAGTTAGCTAAGTCGAAAAACGATTGAACTTGTCTAATAGTACGCGGGACGGGAAAGTTGGGAACGCATTCTATTTTAGAGGGATCTGGGAGGGCTCCTTCACTGGAGCATTTGTGTCCCAGATATATGACTTCGCGCCTTAGGAGCTGGCATTTCTGTGGCTGTAACTTTAAATTATTTTCTCGTAAACGATGAAAAACTTTTATCAGTTTACTGCTATGATATTCAATGTTTTCCCCATAGATAACTATGTCATCCAGGTACGAAACATTCTAGACCTTAAAGATCTGTGAAAACATAATTCATCAACCGTTGGAATGTTGCTGGTGCTCCTTTCAATCCGAAAGGCATGCGCCGTAATTCATAATGCCAATAAGCTGTAATAAAGGCTGTCTTGGGTCTGTCTTTAGGATAACCAGTATTTGATGATAGCCACTGGAAAGATCCAAAGTAGTAAAATATTGGGAATGACCTAGCTTATCATTTAGTTTCCTAGAATCGACCACAACGCTCCATCGTTTTTCGCCATTTGGTCCTGCTTTCTTTGGTGCCACTAATAGCGGTGAGTTCCAAGGGCTTTTCCTAGCTTTAACTTTTTCACTTTCTAGCATTTCTTGGAGCTGTTGATTTATAACTTCTCTTTGCGTCTCTGGAAGTCGATACATTTTTTGTTTAACTGGGGGTTGGTCAGAAATTATTGGAATGGTATGCGAAATGGCATTGGTATCAGTGAGCTTGTCGCCTACCAGATGAAATATGTCATTCTAATGGTGGCAACAATTCAAGATAAAAGACCTTTCATCTTCAGAAAGAGTTTTATCTAATGTTAATTCTTGTTCTAGTCGTACGAGGCGTGATACTTGCAGAGAGTCTGTTTGAAAGTTTGTTTGAGTCTGTTTGAGTAAACGTGTGGAATTAATAAATTTTGTTGGTGAGTCTCGATTTTTCGACAACTAGTGTTAGTGTAGTTACGGTTCACTTTTGAAGGTAGACTAGGGCCGAAATCGCTACTTGGCTACAAGATGTAGGTAAGTATAGTAATTACTGTTGGGCTCCAGAGTTAGGGTGAGTCTTTTTAATGTAATACTATGACTATTAACGTTAAGTACACCAATTAAGTTTCCTTTGTTTTCGGAGTTTAGCAAACTATTAGCTAAACAAACTCCTGATTCCACCTCTTGGGATTGACAAAGCATTTCTTGCTCTACTGTCAAGAGTGCTTTAACTACTACGTGCAACCGCGCAGGATGTGTACTGGCTGTGGGAATACAATAGTACACTCTCCGATAATGTCAGTGAGAGAGATTTGCTTCAAATTTGGATTTTTCTTCTTACTTTCATGAGGCTCCTTTACTTGTTTGGTGGCACTGTGGTCTACTTGTATTTCGCCATAGTTTCCATGGCTTTATTTTGGCTCGGACTTTTCTTACCAGTATCGCAATCTTGTTTCTCAATAATTGCGGGCAAAAGCAGTATTGTGAACTCTGTCGAATTGATTTCCGTGCGAGAAAATCTGAGAATTTGATTAGAACCCTCTACAATTTTTTGAAAGAAAGTCGTTTCCTAGCAACCTGTCGTGCGAGATCGGTGTGCTGGTTTTCACAACTTGGGGTATTGGTATTGGGCTTTTAAAGTAAGGTAGTTTTCAACATAGTAGTATCATTCCGGTTGATTGAGACGCTAGCATTTAAGGCGTTTTGTTTGATTGAGCTCACTTCAGCTCCAGTATCCCCTACTAACCGGACCGAATAATTTTTTCCTATATCTAAAGGTAATTGAGCCAGTGATATATTTTCGTTGCTACTGGCAAGCAGCTGGGAGTACCCTGATAGTGATTGAGAATGAGATTTTAAAGTCCAGCCAGGGAGTTTTCGTTCGAATGGCGCGCGTTTCCCGAAGTTCTGGCTTCCCATTTTTGTTTCTGCATGCACTCAGATATGGATAGCTGTTGATAGCTGGAAATTTCATAATTATTAGAAGGAGAATGGTATGTCGAAATAAGTGATGTACGTTGCGGAATTGTGTAAAGTATTTGGGGTGTATGCAGTGCACTTAATGCTTGATGGGTCATGTTACCAGCTACTGGGATGGCATTAGATGGAGTATGTATAAACAAATTCGAGAAATCATCAGTGCGTTGTACTGAATATATATATTCCCTTGCATACCCATATATGAACTAGGATAGTTATATAGATATGGGTGTCCTTGCTGCATGTTGGGATTTCCCTGAAATAATCTTTCCATGTTCAGACATTTTTCTATTAGGCTGTTTAAGGTTGCCTCACTTAATGCCAGAAGATGTGTACTGAGAAGCGGATTCGTATAGTCACAGCTTGGAAATCTATCACATCATACTAGTATTCTGCAGCTCCTTTGCATTGCGTTAAAAGCTGTTTGATACGGTTTGCGAAAGATGCGAGCGATTCCATAGGGTACTGTTTACATGTAATCAGCTTATTTGTTAACTCCTGGTATGTTTCCTGTTGTAAATAAGATTGATTAAGTAATTGCTCCATTTCTTCAAGAGAATGTATAGAAATGCAGATTTTGCTTCATCTCCTAGGCATTGTTGAAGTTGTCTACAACACCCAATGAAAGTCTGCAGCTCTGATACAAGTTGAGGACTTGCCTTACCTGAAAATAGGGGTACCATTTGGGTAGTTAATTTAACTACCTTTTCATAATTTAGTGGCATTTTTCCGTTGTTTTCCATAGAGTCTTTACTACAATTTGTAATGACAAAATTTTCTGAACCTGGCTTAGTTTGGGTCCTTGCCGATACCAAAGTAGGTAAACTACTAATTTTTGTAAGAAACCCAACCAAACTAAGTCGTCGGAAACGTTTACCCGAACGGTGTTCGCAACACTAATTTGTGGATGGTCTGCTACAATGTGAATTTTGCTCCGTTCTTGGGCTGCCTGGAGGGCTTGTATTTTCGAAAGATAGAGAATTTATTGCCGTTTCTAGACTAGACAAAACCATAGAAATTTTTTGACAATTTACAATCAAAATACTTAACAGCTGAAGAGTAAACAGAGAAGTAATAGTTAACAGCAGAAGGTTTTGATTCAATATTCATCACTGCGAGAAAACATATCAGTAGTTCCGAAAAAGACAGAGTTCTTTATGGGGGAACAAAGAATACAAAAAACATAAAAAATTTCCAGTTCGCCTTTGAACAAATTTTTGGTTATCAACCACACGAACTTCAGATTTATATATGTATGTATTTACATATAGTAAGGAGAGGGCAACATTTTTTTCACTGAACACTTAGGACTTATTAATTTCTTTTAAATATGGTAATATAAGTAAATAAGTTATTTCTCTGATCACTTCATTATATATCAAAATATAAAATATAATGTATATAAAATTTTTTTTTCTCTATTTAATTATAATTACTCAATAGGTTACTTCTACCACTTTTTTTTCTCAATTCTTCTGTGATGTTTCCAGCTGCCAAAACCGGGAATCCATACTGTCGTCCGGGAAGGAGAATTATTGTAGTGTTGTATATTTCTTTTAACCGTCTTCCAGGGGATGAGGCTGCACGTTGGTGAGGAGGTGGCGCTTACTTTTATCAGCAGAGGCAGTTACAGTTGACCCACCTCGAGCATTTGGGGTAACTTAAACGAACTGGTCGTATCCTCATTACCCCCTTTTTTTTATTCATGGAGAATCGAAAGTTTACGAGCTCTTATGTTTATATATATATACAAAAACTGGCTTCCCCGATGCTACTGGATGTACCTTACCAATGTGAATAACACCATCAATCACACGCAAACAGTAAGAATTTTCAGAATAAAAACTTTATTATTTATTCTTCTTTAAAGATATTTATATAATTCTCGATAACTTGTTTTTGAAATCTTTTTTCTCTAAAATCAGTTCCAAGGGTTTTTACACACATATCATAAAAAAATTCTTATTCTATGAAAATAAACAAATTGCTGCACATTATCAACACGTCATTAATGCACTTTGTAATTAAACAAAAAATTAATTAATCATCTTTTTCCATATCTCACTTTGAACCACTTCTGGTATCGATATTTTGTGACATTTGATCCGACTTACTTTCTGCAAAGTTATTAATGCAGGTCAGATTTATTATGTAACAACAAGTGAAATGGTGTTACATGGTTTCGTGATGTTGTGATGATGACCATGTGAAGCAAGACCGTAACAATCCTTTGTTTTTGGCCCCATCTATGAGCCACAAACATTCAAGCGTAATGCGCACCGTCACCTACTTGTCTCAACCCAATAATCCTCAATTCCCAACCCCTTATTTCTTTCCTACCAAGGCTGTGCTATGGCATCTTAGGGTATCCCCTGAGCCTCGGCAACATCATAAAAAAAGTAGTAGTGTAGTAGTCGAAAATAGTTCAACGATTTGATTTCCTTGAATCACTATAACTTTGACAGACGTCTGATATTAATTGTACATATTATCGCTGCAATGGGTTATCAGGCTCTGATGATGTGGCATTTGACAGCTTACAGGTGTTTTTCGATATTAAATGAAAGATTCCTTCATCTTTGCAATGAATATTACTATGTTCCACTTTTTTGCAAGCTTTCCTGTATGGGGCCTACGAGGAAGGTATACTCAACTCCTGGTTACCTCATCATTAGCAGAGTTAAAGTGGTCTTCAGTCTGCTGTTGGATTGTGGATCATGTGTCACCTACAATTTTCAAACCGGCGCAGGTGTACTACACCAGTGAGTTTCTTCGGTAGTTTTTTTTTGCTTTCCCCAGTTTTTACACTAATTTTATATTTGTCTATTTGAGATTTGAAGCCAGGATTATTGCTGCAATGGATAAAAATGTTCAGAAGTATTGAGAAAAGTTTTTAGATTTTAGATAGTAGTATTCCCGAAACTAGAAACAGAAATTTAATTTTATACTTATAGCTGCGAGGATATTATTTCGGCTAAGATAAAAAACCTCTCACTGTTGAGAGGTTGTATAAATTAAACTAAATCTCACGAATGAAATTAATTTAGAATTTTGTTTCCTTTCCAACTACACCTCATATAAATACGTACATAAAATACAGAATTTTAAAAAAGACTTTTGTTTAGAAAATCTCACACCTGATTACATCATAACGAAGTACGAGATGTACGTAAACACCAAGGAAGAACTGTCACGTATTCGAATAAAAATAAAATTTTCCCATAGAATAGTGAATGCATTTATTTTACTACTACCATACACGGCTGGACTCTAGGAAAAATGATAATCAATTAAGGAACGTGCATAAAGTTGCCTCAGTTTTAGTGAACCTATAATAAAAGTCATCCAACCACAGAGAGGTTCGAGAAGGGACAAGAATTTCGGATTGCAATCACAACCACAAATGATAGATAAATTAGTGATGGAACTGCTTGTGCTTGCCTGCAATAGTTAGATATATGACCATACGAGTACGTACGGGCTAGCATTTTCACGGCTGTTAGCAAAACCGCTATCAGCTTTAGTTCTACTATCCTTCCATACAAGAATCCAACCTGACCTAACTATATAGGTAGGTTTAGTGCGCTTTGAATCACTGCACTGCCATATCTCTGGCAGTGGCATATGGTCGGCATCGTTTTGTCTGCAAATACTCTCGGGACTAAAACATTTTTAGACAAAAGAAATAAAGGTGATGTGTCCGAGTCTATTATCAAGGTGACCATTGAATAACTCTGCAAAGTATTGCGGTCGTAGATACGCATGGATAAAATTAGCATAAATAATTTTGCAGCGTTTTGCAGATTATTTGACTCCGTTCTGTTTTCATTGAATTCATAATTATGTTAGCAGTTTGTTGTCGCTCTTAATCGATGTGGACTTTCCTATATGGATGGTGCATTGTTTGAAATTATATTTTGAATAATATGACTTTGCCTAGATTTTTTGTGAATTTGTTTTATTTGAAATGAATTTTAGTTAAATTAAAATTGATATTATGATTGTACCAGATGAAAATCACGAAATCTTTAAAAAAAAGTTGGTGTTTTCCATAAGCATGGCCACTAGGGTGGTCTTTTATGACATTTATGATTTTTAGTTATTTCAATTTGCTCCCACTAGTAAATAATCGAATTTACACATATAGCTATAAATGAAATATTTTTCATCAGTTCATGAATTTCAACAAATTAAAGCACTGAATCTATTTTCTTTGCATAAGTGGTTCCTTCTAACTGCTATAGATACTTCTCACGATGATCACTGACAATTTGGAGAAGAAACTGAAATTGATTTTCATTATGTGTGATAAGTGTATTCAGTTCTTGTATTAGTACTATCCCCTCGTTTGGCACTATCGTTGGTGACTACCAGATTTTGTATTTCCTCAGCAACTTCTTTGTAATCATTTCGAGTATACATCAGGTCTTTGGGTCCGACTTCAAGAAGGCGGCGAAAATGTGTAGCATCTTGAAAAAGCCTTGTTGTCTTGCGATTAATAAAATTTTCTGAACTTTGGTCTAAGGCGTTTTAGTGATTGTCATGCATTTTGGACCACATGAAAATCGTATTTTCTGTCATTATCTCTTAAGCGCGTCGACTATTTTGTATTTAGTGTTACCGGAATATCACGATCAAAACAGGCAAGGGCACACGGTGGAGAGTCACCCAGAAAAGTTATTGAGAGCTAAAAAAAAACCTTGTAATAATCAGAAATGGGGTTCTCTTTAAGTAACTGTCTTTTAGTCGATTCGATAATTTTTGTTATTTCATTCACATAGGTCATTTTCAAAGTATTACTTCGGTAAATGGACTACACCATATTTCTTAAATCTTTGAAAGAGTCACATTTCAGGCTCTGGTAAGGTTTGTAAACTCACAGTAAATGCAGTCTGAGATAGTATTTCATAATATAGAGATGGCAAGCAAAATGCAACAGCACCTTGTCCACCTATTAACTCTAAAACTTACATACAAATGAATCTTGCAACTCTCAATGAAACTATGCAGATCATTTATAAACGTTTTATATAATAATGTACCCAAGATGGACTCTTGTGGTACTGCAGAGTTTAGTCGACGACTACGGGACACCATATCATCGATTTTCATGCGTTGATATCTTCCTAATAGGAACCTATCGATTAATGCAACAAACAAAATTGAAAAATTAAAGTAAAAAATTAAAGTTTTATATAGTAATATATGATTATCAACGGAGTCAAAAGATTTAGCAAAATTGGAAGTGCCAATAGTTCATGTCAAGCGATTTTCTGATGTTAGACAAAACTTCAATGTGCTGTTTCACAACCATTAAATAAATAATTAATAAGGAAACGGCGTATCGGGTGAAAACCTAAGCCACTCGGCGAAATTTTTTAGTGTGCTGTGTTTGTTTTCGTTTCGTCATGACAGTATTGATATCCTGAAATTTTGGAGGGGGACATTTCTTATAATCCAAACTGTTATGTGAAATAAACAAATTTTTAGCGCCCCCTTATTTTCAGATAATATATCTTGACTTTAATAATTTAATGCACTTTGCACAATTCAATTGTAACCAAACAAATTGGCATTGGGAAATATTAAATTTTTTGCCATGGCTGCTTAGTTTTATAAATATTTCACTTTTATTCGCACCACACAAACTCCGGTTGTTTCGGCAGCACAGCACATCGTACTTCAACATCATAATTAAAGACTCCGGAGTCTTGATTATATAAAATCTCGTAAAAAAAATCACTATTGTATCACACTGCTATTAAGTAAAAGTCACTTTTGTTTAGCTATTGAACAGAAAATCCGTAAATGAAACCCGAACTTTTTTTCATAGAGTCTAAAATGTCAGAAATCAAGCAGAATTGTCAAAATAATGTACAGCCCTCTTGTCATTTCTTCCCCCACTTAATGGGTCAGACTGTCATTGAATTGCCTAAATACGTACACTGTATTCGCACGATACCCCGCTTCCTTATTAGTTATTTATTCAATGTTCACAACTATGCAATTGGCAAAAACCAGGGGGGTGATTCTGATCTCTTTGTCGTAGCTTAGGCGTATATTTTAGTCATATATTTTGAATTTTCACCTCAAATTTGTCGTACTTTTATATTCACCATATTCATTTAAATTTATCCTTTTCATCAACCACAAAATAAACTAAAATGAATTTGCATGAATTAATGTCAGAATACACGCCTAAAAGTACGACAAATTAGTCAACTGCTTTCGAGCTTGTGACAAAAATTTTATATTGTGGTAAATTTATATTCTACATCCAATTATAGCAATACCACTGCTTAAATTCGAAATAATATTTTGAATTTGTAATGGAAGTGTCATTTTCAGTTCATTCTATGTAATGCAAGGCTTGCTAAGCTGGATAAAAACACGAACAAATCAGTAGAAAAGTTCATGTCATTTATGCGTATATTTTGACATTGAAGTACGACAAAAGATCAGAATCACCCTCCAGATGTGAAAGTATTTAACAAATAACGACAATCCAAATAAAATGGATTTATAAGGACTGAGCAAATAACAACAATCCAAATAATTAATTATTTACAGGAAAATAACTTCTCTAGTTAGGTACATACTTTCGCCACGAAGCTGAGAATGCTTATTGCTAGACGGGGCGGTAATGAGGTGAGTCCTTTATCTTTGAATCGAAATATTTATTAACCTTCTAACAACTTAACTTCTTATAAGCTTATCTCGAATTTTTTTTCTACTAGGGGATGAAAGCCGTTTTTTTTTTAACTTATATCACCACAGTAAAGAAAAAATAAATATATGAAAACTCTTTTGACAGACTTCTTTTTTATTATGGGGGCTCCCACAGCGAAATTCTACCTCTGGTTTGCAAGTGACAAGTTTTTGATTTCGTTTTTGATTGACATCTAAATGGAAGGGTTCTTTGGTTTCACTCAACTCTTGTAGTTAGTCACATGGCAGGAGGTAGATTTCACTGAATGCCTGTACTAACTACTGTGTAAGGCGAATAGCACTCCCCGCAACTCTCTTTTCAAGATTTTGTAGCAATTCGTTTATATTTGGATTTATATCACATTTTCCATTAAAGAGTCAAGTTGCCACATTCGATTATCCAAACTAATTTTCAAAAGGCTCGTTTGGTTGAAATGCACGTCGCATTATATAGACACACTTTGTCTGGTTTTTTTTTTTTTTTGTTATTATGATGTCATGAAATACACTTCATTGGCATCACACACAATGTTTCTAATAATTTTGTTAAATAAAAAATTCGTTATAAAAATTCGAAAATCTCATACTCTCCAAAATATATTTAAACTGAATTGAATTGAATTAACTGCGATAAAATGGAGTACGTACTAAAAGGGTGTATAAATTCTTTAAACAATACGACTCCGTTGGAAGCACGAAACTATGCACAATAGATGTCACAACACATATTGAATGTGCGTCTATTGGATTGTCACATTCTCCCCCTTAGTTTAATTCACTCACATAAATCCTTAAAAATATATCTCGGGATTTTCAACCAGGACGTTATTCCTGGATGACTCTATTTTTATCCACATATCGACGTTCGTCATCCCCTTTAACAGGTTCTGTCAGGGATGATGATTCCATTCGACATAAAAGCAGACACGGAATTGATTTATTCTCAACTTTTTGCTATCATCCAGTGATATAGCGACAACGCCTCCATTTAGTGATGCCATTGCAGAAAAAGAAAATATTTTAATGTGTGGGAAGAAACAGGATTGAACGAATATGAACTCGAATATCCCGTTTGTCTGTCGACTTTCCAATGTGTGGGCATTGTTAACTTATATTGTGAAGTGTCCTATAGGCTGTCAAGTACAGAACGACCCTCTTGTGGTTATTAATATCGAGCACCTGTCGTGAGTTGTACTTCTTTCACGCATATGAATATGATAACGAGAATTTACGAGTTAGAGAGATAGAGAGAGACAATCACTTCTTGAGATCTGAAGAGAGAAAGGGGAGGGGGGGGGGAGCAAATAGAATACAATTATGACGGTACAATACACGACACATATCTCCACATATCTCTTCAACCTAAATTCTTAGTCTTGAATTTGCTAAATATTCATAGCGTTCCCCATCTTTTTCAAATAAACCCCCCTCCCCATCCACCGATATCTCTCATTCAATGTGGATCTCTAAATTGATTGAGAGATTCCACAGACGTTGCGTCTGGATCTGTCTCTGACAAGAACTCTCTTTGATCAATTTTCCGAACGAGTTGTCTAACGACTTTTGTCTGCCTTCTTTGTCCATAGTAGAAGGAATAGAAGGCTGTTACGAGGGGAGAGTACTTAGTAGCTTGAATTAGCATAGTAGCACTCTTATCTTATCATGAGTTAGTTGTCGAGTTTCGTCAAATTAAGATATGAAAATTAATGCTGTTGTTGGTCTGAATTTCGGCCGTATGATAAAATTTACTAGAACACACATACATCGATATCAAAGTTGTATATTAGATGTTATGTAATCGTAAAGTCCTTACAAAGGGAAGATTTATTGTTAGATGCTTAAATGATTTATGTAATTTCGTGTAGACAAAGGCCTTGTATTAGATCCAAATTCAATTTTCATAGAAAAGTGATTTCTCGATCCCCTCTGATTTCGTCGTAAAATTGAAAAAAAGCGTCATTTATTGAAAATTTCATGCAGCGATTTCCTAGATTCTGGACATAAATGTTGAATTACTGATTGAAAATTATTTAAATAATTTGCAGAGTTTTTTTTTAACGCTTGTGGCTTGGAGAGAGAGCAAAGTCATTTCGGAAGCTTATTGGCTCTAATAAATTTATTTTCTAAAATGGTTTATCATACCTTTATCGACTGGACTCTCATCAAAAATTTCATTTAATAGGTTCGTACCTGATATATGTAGGTGCATAAGTTTTGCTAATGGAACCAGAAATCTAAGCTTTGTGGACTGTCAGTCTTGTCTAATCGAACAGTGCTGACAACGACTAGATTCTCAGCTAAGGTTAAGGCAGCCAAATGTTGAGTTTCACTTTCTATGCCAGTTTTATTTGTTGAATTTACTGTCCGTAGGTACTATCATATTTTCCATCTACTTCTGAAATACACAGAGTCATGTCTACATAAGGCAATAAAAATGGTAGCTATGTAAATATCAAGCGTCTTCTATTTTTTTTCTAGTTTATTATTTTATTTTATTGCCACCCACATTCTGTCTTTTTGTACTTCAAATTAAATCTATAGGGTATACTAAGTTTGTCATTCCGTTTGTAACGCACAGAAATAATAACGGTAGAGGTAAATGGTTTGGACACCCACGCAAAATATTAAAAGTTATTTTGATTTTTGCATGTCCGTCCGTCTGTTCATTCCTCCTCACGATACCTCGAGAAGTGAACACAAAGTAAACACTTAGACAGCTCAAATTTTGAATACCGGCTTTTTTTATAGGGTTGCCATACACAAATTTCGTGTTTTACTATATATTTCAAAACTGCCGGAGAGCGCGATGACGTTCTTATATCAATAGTAAATGAATGTAATTTAAAAAAGGGACTAAATCGGGTAATGGGTGTTATGATATAAAAATTAAAATTTTTTACGTATACCACAATCAGTTCTTTTTATTGTAGTGAACGGTTCTTCAGAATATGAAATCCTATGAAATTCGTTATAATCATTTCTACTGTCCGACGAACCGTTCTAGAAATATAAACGAATAACCACTTTAAAAATCAAACTTTCACAGATGGATCACCATACGAAATTAATACTGACATTTGTCTAGGGTATCATAAGAATTTCTTCTTAGACCAATTCTAGCTTTTTTACTTGTTATTTACAGATTAGCGACATTTCCAAATAGGTATCTCAATTCTCCCCGTAAGGGCTTTACTTTTGATCACAAGTTAGGTAGTGTGTGTAATGGTTAGAAGTAACCGCTGAATCTAAATCTAAATGGTTAGAACTAAAGATTAGATAGTTATCAGGATCACCCTGAATATGAGGTAAGGAGGGTCAAACTGAACATCAAGTAAGGTGGTGGAGCATACATAACTGGAGAACTGCGTGGGTGGGTGGTTTCTTAGCCGCTAGTGTGTTCAATTTGTTGGTTGGTTAAAGTTCACAGGCCTTTGTGCTATAACACCAATTGGCAGTACTAAAAGATTACCGTATTATTGTCAGTATAAACAGTCATATAAGCTACGAATACTGAAGAACTACAATACAGCTTCCAACCAAGATTAAATTGAAATTAATAGATGAAAGTGGCTGTGTAGTTAGAAAAAAGGATTTGTTTGTTTCCTCCTTCCTCTTCGGATCTTTCAACTTCCCCATCGCTTTTCCATATGTCTGTGTTCTGAACCATCCTTTTGACTTCTGACCAAGTTTTTCCATTTTCATTTATTTCTTTATTAACTGTCCTTTCCCATGTAGTTGTTTCATATTCCAAATTTCCCTTTTACCTTTGGATTCCATTCTAACATCTAACGAGTATCACTTCGTTAAGGCCTTCTCAGTTATGTCTCCGATCCATTTCCATTTTCTTCGTTTTGTCTGCACCTCTATTAGCTTTTGTTAAATAATTGACCAGAGTGCCGAATTTGTGAATTATCTTGGTCAGAATATTTCGCATATTAATCTCAAGTATTTTCGCATGGAAATTTGATTTCTGTTGGAACTATATTTTTCTGAACAAGTAATGTTTGGTTTCCTTGGAGTGGAAGGATATCCTTGTTTTTCTTTTTGCTCCAGATGTAAGCGTTACTGGATCTCTCTGGAATCCATTGTGAAGAATTGCTGACTCGGCATTACTATAGTAAGTAGTTTGATCATGCGTATTATTTTTTCTCGTAATTCCTTTGCGGGTTTAATATTTTTCTGCGATTTATTTTGTCGAATGCTTTTTCGAAGACACCGAATGTAGTGTGCAAAGGAAATTTCTATTTTGTTGATTGTTTCCCGTATATTCGCAGTATGTTCAATTGGTATACGTCCTTATCTGAATCCAGCTTGCTCTTCCCGCATATTTCCTATATTTTACTTTCTGTTCTGGAGAAAATGTTTATAATTAGTATTCTGTTTGCTGAGATCAGTATAGTGTGTTTAGTTTCCTTTTGTGGACTGTAAATTATTTCGGTTATTTTCAGTACTTTGCGATTGGTTTTCGGACTAATTTCAGCTCCAAGGAACAATACAAGGAAACCTGTTTGTAGCGGGATAAATTCTAGCACCGAGGAATACCGAGAAAAAAGAAAGACTTTTTCTTTACTAGTAACCGAAACGTGAAAGTAATAAAATTAAGAACTTAGACCTTAACATACTCCCGCCGTTAAGAAATTGATTATTTTAACTACTTGAACTCTCTACCAAAGGTAGCCTAATTATTCGCGTGATTGCTCTCAGGATCAGATGAGAATGCAGAGATTGGTCTGGAGTTGAGCATGGCCTCGATTTGAAATAGCCAGGTAGTCATTTCTTCAAAACCTAAAATCGTCTCACCAATAAGTCGTCACAGATGGAATTTTACCGAACGGACTGCAGCCTCCCAGGGACCGCCAGCACTCGGTTGGATGAAGTGCCATGTTATGCCCTACTGAGAAAGAAAAAAGGCAATTAGTGGGTCTTTAGATGCAGATAAGGCTAGTTCGTTTACATGCTTTTTTCCTCCCACAAAATTCGTCCCGTTACCACAGTAAATATCCTTCGGGATTCCGCGGCGAGAGATGAATCGCCGAAGAGCAGCGACGAATGCATCACTAGTTAGGCTGCTTACTAACTCAAGATGTAATGCTTTCGTTGCGAAGTAAACGAACAGTGCGAGGTATCCTTTCATTGTCTTCGAGCCTCGTGATATTCTGGTACTCTATATGATAGGACCAGCATAGTCGGCGCCTACTTGTGCAAATGGACGTGATATGGTTACTCTAGGTTTGGGTCGATTCCCCAATAACTGAGTAGTTGTAGATCCTTTGTGCCTTAAGCAGGTCAAGCATTCCCTGCAAACCTTTCGAGCAATATTCCTTATACTAAGTATGCAATATCTCTCTCGAAGAATATTTATTAGAAGCGAAGATCTTGAATGAAGGTATAAATGATGACTGTATCGTACGAGTAATGTTGTGACATTATGAGCCTTAGGTAAAATTATGGGATTTTTAACATTAAAACTATATTCTGAGTTATGCAGTCGACCTCCAACTCTCATGATTCCATTTGTGTCCAAAACACAATTCAGTTTTGACAGAGGGCTGCCAACGACGGTAGATCGACTCAGCTTCAGATTTTTTATTTCTTTGATAATTGAGCCTTCTTGCATTCATTTCATGCACACTATGATACTTTGGTTGACTTCCTTAGTGGATAAGATAGGTGATAAACTTCTGAATTCTTTCAGCTTTAGACTATTATCACAAAATCTCAACAAATAGCCAACTATGCGTATAAATTTATACAGGGATGAGTATCGAGTGGACAACTCCGTCAGGGTATCGTTGCGAGTCTCTAGCCGATGAGACAAAATACTTCGTTTCCGTACCTCTTGGCATGCAAAGTCCTCAGCTTCTACTGCCGAATTGAAGGGCCATTCGACTTTGTCCTTCGATAGCGAAGGGTCCACTCCACCATAGAGATAGATGGGTCAAATCTGATGGTCTGACACCCCGCGATGCGGAATCTGCAGGGTTATCTTTCGACGATACATATTTACATTGGACTCTCGGTAGTTGTTCTAAAAGTTCACTAGTTCTTTGGCGACAAATGTATTCCAGCGCCGAGGAATGTCTGAAAGCCAAGCTAGTATGATTGAGGAGTCCGTCCAAGCAAACATACTTACATTTTCCAATAGCATGCATTTAAAATCATCTTCATTAGGCGAGTGAGCAACAATGCAGCGCAAAGTTCCAGTCTGGGAAGTGAGACTTGCCTTAAAGGGGCGACTTTGGTTTTGCTGGCTACTATTATAACCAAAATCTGTCCCTCGTTGCTCTGACTTCTACAGTAGATTACGGCCCCATACGGCTCCGAAGCATCTGAAAATCCATGTAATTGAATACCCAATTTTGTTGGATAAATTCTTCTTGGAATTCTTATTTCCGAAATTGATGACAAATTTGCTTGTAAGTCGCCCCATTTTTTCCTGATTTCAGCGGGCAGGACTTCATCCCATTCGTACTTAAGAACCCACAGCTTCTGAAATTGAATCTTTATTAATATTATTATAGGAGCTAACCAACTTAGTGGGTAAAAAATTCTCGATGACTCAGATATTATCTTTCTTTTTGTGTCCGCGTGAAGTACTTAGTTTAAGATGAAAGGAAAATGTGTCAGTTTCCGGATTCTATTGGATACGTAGAATCTTCATAGTGTCAGAGTTGTCGTTGATTTTGAGAATATCTGTGTACGAGCTGTCATTACGAATTTCTTTCCTAGCGTCAGCAGCGTTTGAACATCATTTGGTTAATGGAAATCCACTTGACTTCAAAATCTTTGTGAGTTGACTCTGTAGTGCTATCGCATCTGTGAGAAAGTTGGCACCGGATAGAAGGTCGTCGACGTGAAAATCACGTTGGATGACTGAACACACTTCTGGGATAGTTTTCTTAAAATCTTCGCCAATTTGATGCAGCACTCTTGTTACTAGGAAGGATGCAGCTGGTGTACCGTAGGGCACTGCCTTCAACCTGTATTGCTTTATTGGTATTGAGGGATCGTCCCGCCAAACAATTCATTGGTATTCCCTGTCTGATGGTGCATTAAGAGCTTGACGGTACATTTTTTGCACATCAGCTGATAGAGCTATTTTATTCTTGCGAAAGCTTAACAAAATTGATGGCAATCCCTTTGAATTGTTGGCCCTACAACGAAGCTGTCACTTAGTGAAATCCCTGAGCTTGTTTTGCATGATCCGTCGAAATCCCCGAGCTTGTTTTGCATGATCCATCGAATACTACGCGTATTTTTTGGTTTGGCTCATTTTTAAAGACCGCGTGATGAGGAAGATAGAAGCAAAGATTATCGTAAATTGTTATTTCGGATTCCGGTATTTGCTCCATGTGATCGAGCTGCTCATATTCGCGCATGAATGCTGTGTATGCGTTTTTATAATTGACGTCTTTGGCAAAGCGACGTTCAATGGATTGTAAACGTATAACTGCATTTCGTTTTGAATGTCCCAAAAGTTTTGCATCTTCTGTAAAAGGTAGCGATACTATGTAGCGACCATCTGCTGCGCGTGAGGAAGAGAAGTGTGTTTCCGCTTGCATTTCCTCTCCACTTAAGGTTGGAGACTCTAATCCCATATTGTCAATTCTCCAAAAGGATTGTAAAGTTTTTTTATAAGAGTCATCGATGATATGCTCATGCTCAGAGCATAGGAGTGATGTACAGAAAGCGTGCCTGCCATTACTCAACCAAATATTGTATTGTGAGGAATTCGATGGCCTTGACTGTTATGTAATTTCCCCTCGCATTAGACCTCGAAGAATTTTTATGTCTCAAGGTTTATGTCCACTGTGGAAGATTTAAGAAAATTCTGGATCGGCCAATTTGAGAGTGCGAGAGAAATTGCATCTGTCCGTGCATACTGTCCTTGACGGTACGTAGGATGTTAAATTATCCATAATGTACGCGACTACTTGGAGTCCATGAGAATTTTCCCAATGTGGAAAAATATCTAAGTAAAGCTTCCCGTTAGTATGTCCAACGCCCACTGATGATAGTTCGCTTATGGCAAGCCTGGCGTTATGACGCTTCAGCCCACGCCGTTGAGCGAATTGCTCAGAAATTAGTGATATTTCTCAGTTTCTCGCAAGATTCTGAAAAGCTGGAGTCCGTGAGCCCCTTTACATATTGGAATTTTTGTGATCCGCTCAAAGGCCCATTTCCATTTATTGACGCTTCAAAGAGGTCTTTGAACGAATTCCACTCTTTATAATCGCCTGAGAATTCGGAAATCTTTAGCTTTGGTAGCCAGACGGTGTTGAGCGAGTCTTGAGAACGGTCGAAATTATTAGACAACGATTGCTGCTGATAGATAAACTGATTCATTGTAGAATTCATATCACTTTGCTCTGGTTTTGCTCTTGGCTGTCGGGAATTCAATGCGCATAACAGGACTTTACTTCGAATTACTTTTTCTCATTTTCTTCGATCTCAGATTGTTGCTCGTCGATAAGTAGTTGGTCATCTTCTATAGCGCGAAACTCTTCAAAAGTTTCTTCTAACGTGTTCATACGAACAGCTACGTCTTCTACTACCGTGCTGTCGCTTAACAGCTCTGCAAATATTTTCAAACGTGTAAGCTTTAGCCCGACCTCATCTTTGTATTAAAGATTTCTTTTCTGACATTTCAGCTTCATGAAGTTTTATTGAAATACCGCGACTAAATCCAATATGAAATGCCCAATAATCTGACTGAAAGTTCTACGTGATGTACATGTAGAAATGCCGTTATGCTATGCAGACTTTTATATACACTGATCTTGATATTGTTCATTTGGATTAACAGTAGATGACATGCTCTGAATGTGTACTCGTAATTGCTTATAATAAATTCACAGGAGAAAGTACGATAAAGTGACTCCTCGAATAATCTGGCTTTGTTTCTGTTCTTTCTTGAATTATTCTGGGCATTCATAAGAAGATCACATTTCTTACACACTTTTAATCACAACTGCCCCAATCGCACTTTAGCTATTTTTTTCTATGAAATAAATTATTATTTCAATGAAATGAATCCGGCTCTGATGGACCATGTAGTTTCCTTTTGTGGACTGTAAATTAATTCGGTTATTTTCCGTACTTTGTGATTGGTTTTCGGACTAATTTCTAGCTCCAAGGAACAATAGAAGGAAACCTCTTTGTAAATGGATAAATTCCAGCCCCGAGAAATATCGAGAAAAAAGAAAGACTTTTTCTTTACTACTCGTAGAAATAAACATATATATTTCAACAAAAAAACCGAACTAGAACAATTGAATTAATTTTCACATGACATCTAATTCCCAGCTAATTAGATTAAATTAAACAACACAAACAAAGTAAATGTAAATGTTACAAACAAAGTAACCGAAACGTGAAAGTAATAAAATTAAGAACTTAGACCTTAACAGTGTGATTCTGGAACAGATATCATTATCTTGTATGTTTCCTTTTTGGGAGCTTTGTTATGGTAGTATGTAGAGTGATGACATCGGACGTGAAGTCCAGACTGCCGACATGAGTTAACAGATCATTCGGTGGACAGCGTTGACTGCAGGGCGGCAGGTTAGCTCGCCTCGGCTATTGGCGGAGAGTGTAGAGAGGTTCCACGAAAACCTGCCGCTGCCACCAGTCATATACAAAAAAAAATGTGTGCCTGACAAACCAAAGCCCGTCTCACATATCCAGTCGTGAAGGGATCTTTACACTACTTACCATTAACCATGTGAAGGTGCAGATGCTCTGCCTTCTGCTGCCGTTGCCCCGTCCACGCAATCGACACTGAGGGCAGCAAGTGGTTTCAGTGTCCCTTTACTGACCTGAAAAAGAAGGAGTAGCGGACTTAATCATCCCCCATATTGAGAAGGGCTCCAGGAGAGTGAAGGAGAAAAACAAAGAAACTTCACTGTGCCATTACGTTATTAAAATTTCTTTAATAAAAAAAGTACCCTAACCATTATTCACACTTATATGTTAACCTAGAATAACTTCCCTATACCGGAGTAAGTGATCAATCTATACTTATTTTCAGTGAACGTCTGCAAAAATTCAATATTTACACGAAGACCTTCTTTCTTTCCAGTTCACGATACTAATTGGTCTTCTGACATGATACCCCGGGTTTGGATTAAGTAAAGTCTCATTGCCGATTCCTCTGTAAGGACATAACGTTTAATTCCAAGTTAAATAATATTTTGTTGAATACTGTTCTCCCTTAATAACTGTAACAAATATAATCTTAAATAGAGTCTTAGGGAGGAAGTTATTTTAAATAAAGTTCAACTCAAAGCATAAGTCTAGCCGAAGTTTTTAAATAACGTTCGAATATAATGTAGTTTCACCGGAGTTTCTTATCGGAGACGTAAAGTTACTTCAAATAACATCTTATTGAAGACCCATTTTGCTTAGTAAATGTAAAAATGTTTTTTTTTCTCTTTTTGTTTTTGTTTCATGGACGTGATTCTAAATGAAGTCTTATTGCCGACTTTTCTTATTTAACAGACCATAAAAAACATTTAATAATCCTTAAGTTTTCCATATCTTTCTTAGGTTTCTTTTGGAAACCTCTCATCAATCGCGGCCAACACGTGTCGCTAGGTAAAATTGGTATATACAATCATCCTTTCCGGATGACAGAATATGCTTATATTTTCAAAAGGTCGCACAGTCTACTACTGTCAATGGGCGTGAAAGTGTAATTTTACGGAGAACTTAATTATGAAATTAAGGAAATTAACACATGTATACTTAAAAATTTACTCACGTAAGATCCAATCCCTCGAAGGAGCTCCCTAGAGGCGGATATTTGCTGACGACGATCTGAAAAAAACACAAGGGTCTCCATTTTGCATGGTACAGTTCCAATAAAGGCGACTACTTTTCTTGTACACTTTCTTTTGAGCTCATTGATAGCAAGGGCGGCTTGAACGCCAACTAACTCAGAATGGACTTGACATAATTTTTTCTGAGGTGCTAAAATGGATCTACCTGGTGGAGATTTCATACTTTAGTTCGAGAAATGGAGAGAACATAGTGCTCAACAATATAGGATGATTCCTATGAACAAAAATACTTTTGACTACGCGTACACTGATCACTCTACTCACTGGT
>CAWVNZ010003035.1:0-32867 GCA_963930735.1 Dioctria linearis
CCAGGGATTGCCTTTTCTATAGTAAATTTTTCACAAATTAATTTTTAACTGTCGCAAATTGTAATTGCGCCAGGGATTACCTTTTGTATAGTAAATTTTTCAAAAAATAATTTTTTACTCTCGCAAATTTTAATTGCGCCAGGGATTGCCTTTTCTATAGTAAATTTTTCAAAAAAATAATTTTTTACTGTCGCAAATTTTAATTGCGCCAGGGATTGCCTTTTCTACAGTAAATTTTTCAAAAAATAATTTTCTACTGTCGCAAATTTTAATTGCGCCAGGGATTGTCTTTTCTATAGTAAATTTTTCAAAACTTAATTTTTTACTCGCGCAAATTTTAAATCCGCCAGGGATTGAACTTTCTACAGTAAATTTTTCAAAAAATAATTTTTCACTGTCGCAAATTTTAATTGCGCCAGGGATTGCCTTTTCTATAGTAAATTTTTCAAAAATTAATTTTTTACTGTCGCAAATTTTAATTGCGCCAGGGATTTCCTTTTCTACAGTAAATTTTTCAAAAAATAATTTTTTAAAATTTAATTTTATACTGTCGCAAATTTTAATTGCGCCAGGGATTGCCTTTTCTATTATAAATTTTTCAAAAATTAATTTTTTACTGTCGCAAATTTTAATTACGCCAGGGATTGCCTTTTCTATAGTAAATTTTTCACAAATTAATTTTTTACTGTCGCAAATTTTAATTGCGCCAGGGATTGCCTTTTCTACAGTAAATTTTTCAAAAAGTAATTTTCTACTCTCGCAAATTTTAAATACGCCAGGGGTTGCCTTTTCTAGAGTAAATTTTTCAAAAAATAATTTTCTACTGTCGCAAATTTTAATTGCGCCAGGGATTGCCTTTTCTATAGTAATTTTTTCAAAATTTAATTTTATACTGTCGCAAATCTTAATTGCGCCAGGGATTGCCTATTCTATAGTAAACTTTTCAAAAATTAATTTTATACTGTCGCAAATTTTAATTGCGCCAGGGATTGCCTTTTCTAGAGTAAATTTTTCAAAAATTAATTTTTTACTGTCGAAAATTTTAATTGCGCCAGGTATTGCCTTTTCTATAGTAAATTTTTCAAAAAATATTTTTTTACTGTCGCAGATTTTAATTACGCCAGGGATTACCTTTTCTATAGTAAATTTTTCAAAAAATAATTTTTTACTGTCGCAAATTTTAATTACGCCAGGGATGGCCTTTTCTACAGTAAATTTTTCAAAAAATAATTTTTTACTGTCGCAAATTTTAATTGCGCCAGGGTTTGCCTTTTCTATAGTAAATTTTTCAAAAAATAATTTTATAATGTCGCAAATTTTAGTTGCGCCAGGGATTGCCTTTTCTACAGTAAATTTTTCAAAAAATAATTTTTACTGTCGCAAATTTTAATTGCGCCATGGATTGCCTTTTCTATAGTAAATTTTTCAAAAATTAATTTTTTACTGTCGAAAATTTTAACTGCGCCAAGGATTGCCTTTTCTATAGTAAATTTTTCAAAAAATAATTTTTTACTGTCGCAAATTTTAATTACGCCAGGGATTGCCTTTTCTATAGTAAATTATTCACAAATTAATTTTTTACTGTCGCAAATTTTAAATACCCCAGGGATTGCTTTTTCTATAGTAAATTTTTCAAAAAATAATTTTTTACTCTCGCAAATTTTAAATCCGCCAGGGATTGCCTTTTCTATAGTAAATTATTCAAAAAATAATTTTTTACTGTCGCAAGTTTTAATTGCGCCAGGGATTCCCTTTTCTACAGTAAATTTTTCACAAATTAATTTTTTACTGTCGCAAATTTTAATTGCGCCAGGGATTGCCTTTTCTACAGTAAATTTTTCAAAAAATAATTTTTTACTGTCGCAAATTTTAAATCCGCCAGGGATTGCCTTTTCTATAGTAAATTTTTCAAAAAATAATTTTTTACTGTAGCAAATTTTAATTGCGCCAGGGTTTGCCTTTTCTACAGTAAATTTTTCAAAAAATAATTTTTTACTGTCGCAAATTTTAATTTCGCCAGGGATTGCCTTTACTATAGTAAATTATTCACAAATTAATTTTTCACTGTCGCAAATTTTAATTACGCCAGGGATTGCCTTTTCTATAGTAAATTTTTCACAAATTAATTTTTACTGTCGCAAATTGTAATTGCGCCAGGGATTACCTTTTCTATAGTAAATTTTTCAAAAATAATTTTTTACTGTCGCAATTTTAATTACGCCAGGGATGGCCTTTTCTACAGTAAATTTTTCAAAAAATAATTTTTTACTGTCGCAAATTTTAATTGCGCCAGGGTTTGCCTTTTCTATAGTAAATTTTTCAAAAAATAATTTTATAATGTCGCAAATTTTAGTTGCGCCGGGGATTGCCTTTTCTATAGTAAATTTTTCAAAAAATAATTTTTTACTGTAGCAAATTTTAATTGCGCCAGGGTTTGCCTTTTCTACAGTAAATTTTTCAAAAATAATTTTTTACTGTCGCAAATTTTAATTTCGCCAGGGATTGCCTTTACTATAGTAAATTATTCACAAATTAATTTTTCACTGTCGCAAATTTTAATTACGCCAGGGATTGCCTTTTCTATAGTAAATTTTTCACAAATTAATTTTTTACTGTCGCAAATTGTAATTGCGCCAGGGATTACCTTTTCTATAGTAAATTTTTCAAAAAATAATTTTTTACTGTCGCAAATTTTATTGCGCCAGGGATTGCCTTTTCTATAGTAAATTTTTCAAAAAATATTTTTTTACTCTCGCAAATTTTAATTGCGCCAGGGATTGCCTTTTCTACAGTAAATTTTTCAAAAAATAATTTTCTACTGTCGCAAATTTTAATTGCGCCAGGGATTGTCTTTTCTATAGTAAATTTTTCAAAAATTAATTTTTTACTGTCGCAAATTTTAAATCCGCCAGGAATTGAACTTTCTACAGTAAATTTTTCAAAAAATAATTTTTCACTGTCGCAAATTCTAATTGCGCCAGGGATTGCCTTTTCTATATTAAATTTTTCAAAATTAATTTTTTACTGTCGCAAATTTTAATTGCCCCAGGGATTGCCTTTTCTACAGTAAATTTTTCAAAAAATATTTTCTACTGTCGCAAATTTTAAATACGCCAGGGATTGCCTTTTCTAGAGTAAATTTTTCAAAAAATAATTTTCTACTGTCGCAAATTTTAATTGCGCCAGGGATTGCCTTTTCTATAGTAAATTTTTCAAAATTTAATTTTATACTGTCGCATATTTTAATTGCGCCAGGGATTACCTATTCTATAGTAAACTTTTCGAAAATTAATTTTATACTGTCGCAATTTTAATTGCGCCAGGGATTGCCTTTTCTATAGTAAATTTTTCAAAAAATAATTTTTTATTGTCGCAAATTTTAATTGGGCCAGGGATGGCCTTTTCTACAGTAAATTTTTCAAAAAATAATTTTTTACTGTCGCCAATTTTAATTGCGCCAGGGATTGCCTTTTCTATAGTAAATGTTTCAAAAAATAATTTTATACTGTCGCAAATTTTAATTGCGCCAGGGATTGCCTTTTCTACAGTAAATTTTTTAAAAATAATATTCTACTGTCGCATATTTTAAATACGCCAGGGATTGCCTTTTCTACAGTAAATTTTTCAAAAATTATTTTTTACTGTCGCAAATTTTAAATACGCCAGGATTGCCTTTTCTATAGTAAATTTTTCAAAATTTAATTTTATACTGTCGCAAATTTTAATTGCGCCAAGGATTGCCTTTTCTATAGTAAATTTTTCAAAAATTAATTTTTTACTGTCGCAAATTTTAATTACGCCAGGGATTGCCTTATTCTATAGTAAATTTTTCACAAATTAATTTTTTACTGACGCAAATTTTAAATACGCACAGGGATTGCCTTTTCTACAGTAAATTTTTCAAAAAATAATTTTTTACTGTCGCAAATTTTAATTGCGCCAGGGATTGCCTTTACTATAGTAAATTTTTTCAAAAAATAATTTTTTACTGTCGCAAATTTTAATTGCGACAGGGATTGCCTTTTCTACAGTAAATTATTCGCAAATTAATTTTTTACTGTCGCAAATTTTAATTGCGGCGGGGATTGAATTTTCTATAGTAAATTTTTCACAAATTAATTTTTACTGTCGCAAATTTTAATACGCCATGGATTGCCTTTTCTACAGTAAATTTTTCAAAAAATAATTTTTTACTGTCCCAAATGTTAATTACGCCAGGGATTGCCTTTTCTATAGTAAATTTTTCCAAATTTAATTTTATACTGTCGCAAATTTTAATTGCGCCAGGGATTGCCTTTTCTATAGTAAATTTTGCAAAAAATAATTTTCTACTGTCGCAAATTTTAATTGCGCCAGGGATTGCCTTTTCTATAGTAAATTTTTCAAGAAAATAATTTTATAATTTTTGCAAATTTTAATTGCGCAGGGTTTGAATTATCTGCAATAAATTTTTCAAAAAATAATTTTTTACTGTCGCAAATTTTAATTGCGCCAGGGATTGCCTTTTTATCAGTAAATTATTCACAAATTAATTTTTCATTGTCGCATATTTTAATTGCGCCAGGGATTTCCTTTTCTACAGTAAATTTTTCAAAAAATTATTTTCTACTGTCGCAAATTTAAATACGTCAGGGATTGCCTTTTCTAGAGTAAATTTTTCAAAAAATAATTTTCTACTGTCGCAAATTTTAATTGCGCCAGGTATTGCCTTTTCTATAGTAAATTTTTCAAAAAATATTTTTTTTACTGTCGCAAATTTTAATTACGCCAGGGATTACCTTTTCTATAGTAAATTTTTCAAAAAATAATTTTTACTGTCGCAAATTTTAATTGCGCCAGGGATGGCCTTTTCTACAGTAAATTTTTCAAAAAATAATTTTTTACTGTCGCAAATTTTAATTGCGCCAGGGATTGCCTTTTCTATAGTAAATTTTTCAAAAATAATTTTTTACTGTCGCAAATTTTAATTGCGCAGGGATTGCCTTTTCTACAGTAAATTTTTCAAAAAATAATATTCTACTGTCGCAAATTTTAAATACGCCAGGGATTGCCTTTTCTACAGTAAATTTTTCAAAAAATAATTTTTTACCTGTCGCAAATTTTAAATACGCCAGGGATTGCCTTTTCTATAGTAAATTTTTCAAAAATAATTTTTTACTGTCGCAAATTTTAATTGCGCCAGGGATTGCCTTTTCTATAGTAAATTTTTCAAAAAATATTTTTTTACTCTCGCAAATTTTAATTGCGCCAGGGATTGCCTTTTCTACAGTAAATTTTTCAAAAAATAATTTTCTACTGTCGCAAATTTTAATTGCGCCAGGGATTGTCTTTTCTATAGTAAATTTTTTCAAAATTAATTTTTTACTGTCGCAAATTTTAAATCCGCCAGAATTGAACTTTCTACAGTAAATTTTCAAAAAATAATTTTTCACTGTCGCAAATTCTAATTGCGCCAGGGATTGCCTTTTCTATATTAAATTTTTCAAAAATTAATTTTTACTGTCGCAAATTTTAATTGCCCCAGGGATTGCCTTTTCTACAGTAAATTTTTCAAAAAATAATTTTCTACTGTCGCAAATTTTAAATACGCCAGGGATTGCCTTTTCTAGAGTAAATTTTCAAAAAATAATTTTCTACTGTCGCAAATTTTTAATTGCGCCAGGGATTGCCTTTTCTATAGTAAATTTTTCAAAATTTAATTTTATACTGTCGCATATTTTAATTGCGCAGGGATTACCTATTCTATAGTAAACTTTTCGAAAATTAATTTTATACTGTCGCAATTTTAATTGCGCCAGGGATTGCCTTTTCTATAGTAAATTTTTCAAAAAATAATTTTTTATTGTCGCAAATTTTAATTGGGCCAGGGATGGCCTTTTCTACAGTAAATTTTTCAAAAAATAATTTTTTACTGTCGCCAATTTTAATTGCGCCAGGGATTGCCTTTTCTATAGTAAATGTTTCAAAAAATAATTTTATACTGTCGCAAATTTTAATTGCGCCAGGGATTGCCTTTTCTACAGTAAATTTTTTAAAAAATAATATTCTACTGTCGCATATTTTAAATACGCCAGGGATTGCCTTTTCTACAGTAAATTTTTCAAAAATTATTTTTTACTGTCGCAAATTTTAAATACGCCAGGGATTGCCTTTTCTATAGTAAATTTTTCAAAATTTAATTTTATACTGTCGCAAATTTTAATTGCGCCAAGGATTGCCTTTTCTATAGTAAATTTTTCAAAAATTAATTTTTTACTGTCGCAAATTTTAATTACGCCAGGGATTGCCTTTTCATATAGTAAATTTTTCACAAATTAATTTTTTTACTGACGCAAATTTTAAATACGCCAGGGATTGCCTTTTCTACAGTAAATTTTTCAAAAAATAATTTTTTACTGTCGCAAATTTTAATTGCGCCAGGGATTGCCTTTACTATAGTAAATTTTTCAAAAAATAATTTTTTACTGTCGCAAATTTTAATTGCGACAGGGATTGCCTTTTCTACAGTAAATTATTCGCAAATTAATTTTTTACTGTCGCAAATTTTAATTGCGGCGGGGATTGAATTTTCTATAGTAAATTTTTCACAAATTAATTTTTTACTGTCGCAAATTTTAAATACGCATGGATTGCCTTTTCTACAGTAAATTTTTCAAAAAATAATTTTTTACTGTCCCAAATGTTAATTACGCCAGGGATTGCCTTTTCTATAGTAAATTTTTCCAAATTTAATTTTATACTGTCGCAAATTTTAATTGCGCCAGGGATTGCCTTTTCTATAGTAAATTTTGCAAAAAATAATTTTCTACTGTCGCAAATTTTAATTGCGCCAGGGATTGCCTTTTCTATAGTAAATTTTTCAGAAAATAATTTTATAATTTTGCAAATTTTAATTGCGGCAGGGTTTGAATTATCTGCAATAAATTTTTTCAAAAAATAATTTTTTACTGTCGCAAATTTTAATTGCGCCAGGGATTGCCTTTTTATCAGTAAATTATTCACAAATTAATTTTTCATTGTCGCATATTTTAATTGCGCCAGGGATTTCCTTTTCTACAGTAAATTTTTCAAAAAATTATTTTCTACTGTCGCAAATTTTAAATACGTCAGGGATTGCCTTTTCTAGAGTAAATTTTTCAAAAAATAATTTTCTACCGTCGCAAATTTTAATTGCGCCAGGTATTGCCTTTTCTATAGTAAATTTTTCAAAAAATATTTTTTTACTGTCGCAAATTTTAATTACGCCAGGGATTACCTTTTCTATAGTAAATTTTTCAAAAAATAATTTTTACTGTCGCAAATTTTAATTGCGCCAGGGATGGCCTTTTCTACAGTAAATTTTTCAAAAAATAATTTTTTACTGTCGCAATTTTTAATTGCGCCAGGGATTGCCTTTTCTATAGTAAATTTTTCAAAAAATAATTTTTTACTGTCGCAAATTTTAATTGCGCCAGGGATTGCCTTTTCTACAGTAAATTTTTCAAAAAATAATATTCTACTGTCGCAAATTTTAAATACGCCAGGGATTGCCTTTTCTACAGTAAATTTTTCAAAAAATAATTTTTTACTGTCGCAAATTTTAAATACGCCAGGGATTGCCTTTTCTATAGTAAATTTTTCAAAATTTAATTTTATACTGTCGCAAATTTTAATTGCGCCAAGGATTGCCTTTTCTATAGTAAATTTTTCAAAAAATAATTTTTTACTGTCGCAAATTTTAATTACGCCAGGGATTGCCTTTTTTAAGTAAATTTTTCACAAATTAATTTTTTACTGACGCAAATTTTAAATAGGCCAGGGAATGCCTTTTCTACAGCAAATTTTTAAAAAACTAATTTTTTACTGTCGCAAATTTTAATTACGCCAGGGATTGCCTTTTCTACAGTAAATTATTCACAAATTAATTTTTTACTGTCGCAAATTTTAATTGCGGCAGGGATTGAATTTTCTACAGTGAATTTTTCAAAAAATAATTTTTTACTGTCGCAAATTTTAATTGCGCCACGGATTGCCTTTTCTACAGTAATTTTTTCAAAAAATAATTTTTTACTGTCGCAAATTTTAATTGCGCCAGGGATTGCCTTTTCTACAGTAAATTTTTCAAAAATTAATTTTTTACTGTCGCAAAATTTAATTGCGCCAGGGATTGCCTTTTCTACAGTAAATTTTTCAAAAAATAATTTTTTACTGTCGCAAATTTTAATTGCGCCAGGGATTGCCTTTTCTGCAGTAAATTATTCACAAATTAATTTTTTACTGTCGCAAATTTTAATTGCGGCAGGGATTGAATTTTCTATAGAAAATTTTTCACAAATTAATTTTTTACTGTCGCAAATTTTTAATACGCCATGGATTGCCTTTTCCACAGTAAATTTTTCAAAAAATAATTTTTTACTGTCGCAAATTTTAATTACGCCAGGGATTGCCTTTTCTATAGTAAACTTTTCAAAATTTAATTTTATACTGTCGCAAATTTTAATTGCGCCAGGGATTGCTTTTCTATAGTAAATTTTGCAAAAAATAATTTTCTACTGTCGCAAATTTTAATTGCGCCAGGGATTGCCTTTTCTATAATAAATTTTTCAAAAAATAATTTTATACTGTCGCAAATTTTAATTGCGGCAGGGATTGAATTTTCTACAATAAATTTTTCAAAAAATAATTTTTTACTGTCGCAAATTTTAATTGCGCCACGGATTGCCTTTTCTACAGTAAATTATTCACAAATTAATTTTTTACTGTCGCAAATTTTAATTGCGCCAGGGATTGCCTTTTCTACAGTAAATTTTTCAAAAAATAATTTTTTACTGTCGCAAATTTTAATTGCGCCAGGGATTGCCTTTTCTACAGTAAATAATTCACAAATTAATTTTTTACTGTCGCAAATTTTAATTGCGGCAGGGATTGAATTTTCTACAGTAAATTTTTCAAAAAATAATTTTTACTGTCGCAAATTTTAATTGCGCCAGAGATTGCCTTTTCTACAGTAAATTTTTCAAAAAATAATTTTTTACTGTCGCAAATTTTAAATCCGCCAGGGATTGCCTTTTCTATAGTAAATTATTCAAAAAATAATTTTTTACTGTCGCAAATTTTAATTGCGCCAGGGATTGCCTTTTCTACAGTAAATTTTTCACAAATTAATTTTTTACTGTCGCAAATTTTAATTGCTCCAGGGATTGCCTTTTCTACAGTAAATTTTTCAAAAAATAATTTTTTACTGTCGCAAATTTTAAATCCGCCAGGGATTGCCTTTTCTATAGTAAATTTTTCCAAAAATAATTTTTTACTGTCGCAAATTTTAATTGCGCCAAGGATTGCCTTCTCTATAGTAAATTTTTCAAAAAATAATTTTTTACTGTCGCAAATTTTAATTGCGCCAGGGATTGCCTTTTCTACAGTAAATTTTTCAAAAAATAATTTTTTACTGTCGCAAATTTTAATTGCGCCAGGGATTGCCTTTTCTATAGTAAAGTATTCACAAATTATTTTTTTACTGTCGCAAATTTTAATTGCGTGGATTGCCTTTTCTATAGTAAATTATTCAAAAAATAATTTTATACTGTCGCAAATTTTAATTTCGCCAAGGATTGCCTTTTCTATAGTAAATTTTTCACAAATTAATTTTTTACTGTCACAAATTGTAACTGCGCCAGGGATTACCTTTTCTATAGTAAATTTTTCAAAAAATAATTTTTTACTGTCGCAAATTTTAATTGCGCCAGGGATTGCCTTTTCTACAGTAAATTATTCAGAAATTAATTTTTTACTGTCGCAAATTTTAAATACGACAGGAATTGCCTTTTCTACAGTAAATTTTTCAAAAAATAATTTTTTACTGTCGCACAATTTAATTGTGCCAGGGATTGCCTTTTCTACAGTAAATTATTCACAAATTAATTTTTTACTGTCGCAAATTTTAATTGCGGCAGGGATTGCCTTTCCCACAGTACATTTTTCACAAATTAATTTTTTACTGTCGCAAATTTTAATTGCGCCAGGAATTGCCTTTTCTACAATAAATTTTTCAAAAAATAATTTTTTACTGTCGCAAATTTTAAATCCGCCAGGGATTGCCTTTTCTATAGTAAATTTTTCAAAAAATAATTTTTTACTGTCGCAAAATTTTAATTGCGCCAGGGATTGCCTTTTCCATAGCAAATTTTTCACAAATTAATTTTTTACTGTCGGAAATTTTAATTACGCCAGGGATTGCCTTTTCAACAGTAAATTTTTCACAAATTAATTTTTTACTGTCGCAAATTTTAATTGCGCCAGGGATTGCCTTTTCTACAGTAAATTTTTCAAAAATTAATTTTTTACTGTCGCAAATTTTAACTACGCCAGGTATTGCCTTATCTGTAGTAAATTTTTCAAAAATTAATTTTTTACTGTCGCAAATTTTAATTGCGCCAGGCATTGCCTTTTCTAGAGTAAATTTTTCAAAAAATAATTTTTTACTGTCGCAAATTTTAATTACGCCAGGGATTGCCTTTTCTATAGTAAATTTTGCAAAAAATAATTTTTTACTGTCGCAAATTTTAATTACGCCAGGGATTGCGTTTTCTACAGTAAATTTTTCAAAAAATAATTTTTTACTGTCGCAAATTTTAAATCCGCCAGGGCTTGCCTTTTATATAGTAAATTATTCAAAAAATAATTTTTTACTGTCGCAAATTTTAATTGCGCCAGGGATTGCCTTTTCTACAGTAAATTTTTCAAAAAATAATTTTTTACTGTCGCAAATTTTAAATGCGCCAGGGATTGCCTTTTCTATAGTAAATTATTCAAAAAATAATTTTTTACTGTCGCAAATTTTAATTGCGCCAGGGATTGCCTTTTTTATAGTAAATTTTTCAAAAATTAGTTTTTTACTGTCGCAAATTTTAATTACGCCAGGGATTGCTTTTTCTATAGTAAATTTTTCAAAAATTAATTTGTTACTGTCGCAAATTTTAAATCCTCCAGGGATTGAATTTTCTACCGTAAATTTTTCAAAAAATAATTTTTTACTGTCGCAAATTTTAATTGCGCCAGGGATTGCCTCTTCTATAGTAAATTTTTCAAAAATTAATTTTTTACTGTCGCAAATTTTAATTGCGCCAGGGATTGCCTTTTCTACAGTAAATTTTTCAAAAAATAATTTTTTACTGTCGCAAATTTTAATTGCGCCAGGGATTGCCTTTTCTACAGTAAATTTTTCAAAAAATAATTTTTTACTGTCGCAAATTTTAATTGCGCCAGGGTTTGCCTTTTCTACAGTAAATTTTTCAAAAATTAATTTTTTACTGTCGCAAATTTTAATTACGCCAGGGATTGCCTTTTCTATAGTAAATTTTTCAAAAATTAATTTGTTTCTGTCGCAAATTTTAAATCCGCCAGGGATTGCCTTTTCTACAGTAAATTTTTCAAAAATTAATTTTTTACTGTCGCAAATTTTAACTACGCCAGGTATTGCCTTATTTGTAGTAAATTTTTCAAAAATTAATTTTTTACTGTCGCAAATTTTAATTGCGCCAGGCATTGCCTTTTCTAGAGTAAATTTTTCAAAAAATAATTTTTTACTGTCGCAAATTTTAATTACGCCAGGGATTACCTTTTCTATAGTAAATTTTGCAAAAAATAATTTTTTACTGTCGCAAATTTTAATTACGCCAGGGATTGCGTTTTCTACAGTAAATTTTTCAAAAAATAATTTTTTACTGTCGCAAATTTTAAATCCGCCAGGGCTTGCCTTTTATATAGTAAATTATTCAAAAAATAATTTTTTACTGTCGCAAATTTTAATTGCGCCAGGGATTGCCTTTTCTACAGTAAATTTTTCAAAAAATAATTTTTTACTGTCGCAAATTTTAAATCCGCCAGGGATTGCCTTTTCTATAGTAAATTATTCAAAAAATAATTTTTTACTGTCGCAAATTTTAATTGCGCCAGGGATTGCCTTTTCTATAGTAAATTTTTCAAAAATTAATTTTTTACTGTCGCAAATTTTAATTACGCCAGGGATTGCCTTTTCTATAGTAAATTTTTCAAAAATTAATTTGTTACTGTCGCAAATTTTAAATCCGCCAGGGATTGAATTTTCTACAGTAAATTTTTCAAAAAATAATTTTTTACTGTCGCAAATTTTAATTGCGCCAGGGATTGCCCCTTCTATAGTAAATTTTTCAAAAATTAATTTTTTACTGTCGCAAATTTTAATTGCGCCAGGGATTGCCTTTTCTACAGTAAATTTTTCAAAAAATAATTTTTTACTGTCGCAAATTTTAATTGCGCCAGGGATTGCCTTTTCTACAGTAAATAATTCACAAATTAATTTTTTACTGTCGCAAATTTTAATTGCGGCAGGGATTGAATTTTCTACAGTAAATTTTTCAAAAAATAATTTTTACTGTCGCAAATTTTAATTGCGCCAGAGATTGCCTTTTCTACAGTAAATTTTTCAAAAAATAATTTTTTACTGTCGCAAATTTTAAATCCGCCAGGGATTGCCTTTTCTATAGTAAATTATTCAAAAAATAATTTTTTACAGTCGAAAATTTTAATTGCGCCAGGGATTGCCTTTTCTACAGTAAATTTTTCACAAATTAATTTTTTACTGTCGCAAATTTTAATTGCGCCAGGGATTGCCTTTTCTACAGTAAATTTTTCAAAAAATAATTTTTTACTGTCGCAAATTTTAAATCCGCCAGGGATTGCCTTTTCTATAGTAAATTTTTCCAAAAATAATTTTTTACTGTCGCAAATTTTAATTGCGCCAAGGATTGCCTTTTCTATAGTAAATTTTTCAAAAAATAATTTTTTACTGTCGCAAATTTTAATTGCGCCAGGGATTGCCTTTTCTACAGTAAATTTTTCAAAAAATAATTTTTTACTGTCGCAAATTTTAATTGCGCCAGGGATTGCCTTTTCTATAGTAAAGTATTCACAAATTAATTTTTTACTGTCGCAAATTTTAATTGCGTGGATTGCCTTTTCTATAGTAAATTATTCAAAAAATAATTTTATACTGTCGCAAATTTTAACTACGCCAAGGATTGCCTTTTCTATAGTAAATTTTTCACAAATTAATTTTTTACTGTCACAAATTGTAACTGCGCCAGGGATTACCTTTTCTATAGTAAATTTTTCAAAAAATAATTTTTTACTGTCGCAAATTTTAATTGCGCCAGGGATTGCCTTTTCTACAGTAAATTATTCAGAAATTAATTTTTTACTGTCGCAAATTTTAAATACGACAGGAATTGTCTTTTCTACAGTAAATTTTTCAAAAAATAATTTTTTACTGTCGCACATTTTAATTGTGCCAGGGATTGCCTTTTCTACAGTAAATTATTCACAAATTAATTTTTTACTGTCGCAAATTTTAATTGCGGCAGGGATTGCCTTTTCCACAGTACATTTTTCACAAATTAATTTTTTACTGTCGCAAATTTTAATTGCGCCAGGAATTGCCTTTTCTACAATAAATTTTTCAAAAAATAATTTTTTACTGTCGCAAATTTTAAATCCGCCAGGGATTGCCTTTTCTATAGTAAATTTTTCAAAAAATAATTTTTTACTGTCGCAAATTTTAATTGCGCCAGGGATTGCCTTTTCCATAGCAAATTTTTCACAAATTAATTTTTTACTGTCGGAAATTTTAATTACGCCAGGGATTGCCTTTTCAACAGTAAATTTTTCACAAATTAAAGTTTTACTGTCGCAAATTTTAATTGCGCCAGGGATTGCCTTTTCTACAGTAAATTTTTCAAAAATTAATTTTTTACTGTCGCAAATTTTAACTACGCCAAGTATTGCCTTATCTGTAGTAAATTTTTCAAAAATTAATTTTTTACTGTCGCAAATTTTAATTGCGCCAGGCATTGCCTTTTCTAGAGTAAATTTTTCAAAAAATAATTTTTTACTGTCGCAAATTTTAATTACGCCAGGGATTGCCTTTTCTATAGTAAATTTTGCAAAAAATAATTTTTTACTGTCGCAAATTTTAATTACGCCAGGGATTGCGTTTTCTACAGTAAATTTTTCAAAAAATAATTTTTTACTGTCGCAAATTTTAAATCCGCCAGGGCTTGCCTTTTATATAGTAAATTATTCAAAAAATAATTTTTTACTGTCGCAAATTTTAATTGCGCCAGGGATTGCCTTTTCTACAGTAAATTTTTCAAAAAATAATTTTTTACTGTCGCAAATTTTAAATGCGCCAGGGATTGCCTTTTCTATAGTAAATTATTTAAAAAGATAATTTTTTACTGTCGCAAATTTTAATTGCGCCAGGGATTGCCTTTTTTATAGTAAATTTTTCAAAAATTAATTTTTTACTGTCGCAAATTTTAATTACGACAGGGATTGCCTTTTCTATAGTAAATTTTTCAAAAATTAATTTGTTACTGTCGCAAATTTTAAATCCTCCAGGGATTGAATTTTCTACCGTAAATTTTTCAAAAAATAATTTTTTACTGTCGCAAATTTTAATTGCGCCAGGGATTGCCTCTTCTATAGTAAATTTTTCAAAAATTAATTTTTTACTGTCGCAAATTTTAATTGCGCCAGGGATTGCCTTTTCTACAGTAAATTTTTCAAAAAATAATTTTTTACTGTCGCAAATTTTAATTGCGCCAGGGATTGCCTTTTCTACAGTAAATTTTTCAAAAAATAATTTTTTACTGTCGCAAATTTTAATTGCGCCAAGGTTTGCCTTTTCTACAGTAAATTTTTCAAAAATTAATTTTTTACTGTCGCAAATTTTAATTACGCCAGGGATTGCCTTTTCTATAGTAAATTTTTCAAAAATTAATTTGTTTCTGTCGCAAATTTTAAATCCGCCAGGGATTGCCTTTTCTACAGTAAATTTTTCAAAAATTAATTTTTTACTGTCGCAAATTTTAACTACGCCAGGTATTGCCTTATTTGTAGTAAACTTTTCAAAAATTAATTTTTTACTGTCGCAAATTTTAATTGCGCCAGGCATTGCCTTTTCTAGAGTAAATTTTTCAAAAAATAATTTTTTACTGTCGCAAATTTTAATTACGCCAGGGATTGCCTTTTCTATAGTAAATTTTGCAAAAAATAATTTTTTACTGTCGCAAATTTTAATTACGCCAGGGATTGCGTTTTCTACAGTAAATTTTTCAAAAAATAATTTTCTACTGACGCAAATTTTAAATATGCCAGGGATTGCCTTTTCTATAGTAAATTTTTCAAAAATTAATTTTTTACTGTCGCAAATTTTAATTACGCCAGGGATTGCCTTTTCTATAGTAAATTTTTCAAAAATTAATTTTTTATTGTCGCAAATTTTAAATACGCCAGGGATTGCCTTTTCTAGAGTAAATTTTTCAAAAATTAATTTTTTACTGTCGCAAATTTTAATTGCGCCAGGGATTGCCTTTTCTATAGTAAATTTTTCAAAAATTAATTTTTTACTGTCGAAAATTTTAATTACGCCAGGGATTGCCTTTTCTATAGTAAATTTTTCGAAAATTAATTTTTTACTGTCGCAAATTTTAATTCCGCCAGGGATTGCCTTTTCTACAGTAAATTTTTCAAAAAGTAATTTTATACTGTCGCAAATTTTAATTGCGCCAGGGATTGCCTTTTCTATAGTAAATTTTTCACAAATTATTTTTTTACTGTAACAAATTTTAATTACGCCAGGGATTGCCTTTTCTATAGTAAAATTTTCACAAATTAATTTTTTTCTGTCGCAAATATTAAATACGCCAGGGATTGCCTTTTCTACAGTAAATTTTTAAATAAATTATATTTTACTGTCGCAAATTTTAACTGCGCCAGGGATTGCCTTTCCTATAGTAAATTTTTCAAAAATTAATTTTTTACTGTCGCAAATTTTAATTGCGCCAGGGATTGTCTTTTCTACAGCAAATTTTTCAAAAAATAATTTTTTACTGTCGCAAATTTTAATTACGCCAGGGACTGCCTTTTCTATAGTAAATTTTTCAAAAAATAATTTTTTACTGTCGCAAATTTTAATTGCGCCAGGGATTGCCTTTTCTACAGTAAATTTTTCAAAAAATTATTTTTTACTGTCGCAAATTCTAATTGCGCCAGGGATTGCCTTTTCTACAGTAAATTTTTCAAAAAATTATTTTTTACTGTCGCAAATTCTAATTGCGCCAGGGATTGCCATTTCTATAGTAAATTTTTCAAAAAATAATTTTATACTGTCGCAAATTTTAATTGCGCCAGGGATTGCCTTTTCTACAGTAAATTTTGCAAAAAATAATTTTTTACTGTCGCAAATTTTAAATCCGCCAGGGATTGCCTTTTCTATAGTAAATTTTTCAAAAAATAATTTTTTACTGTCGCAAATTTTAGTTGCGCCAGGGATTGCCTTTTCTATAGTAAATTTTTCGAAAAATAATTTTTTATTGTCGCAAATTTTAACTGCGCCAGGGATTGCCTTTTTTACAGTAAATTTTTCAAAAAATAATTTTTTACTCTCGCAAATTTTAATTGCGCCAGGGATTGCCTTTTCTATAGTAAATTATTCACAAATTAATTTTTTACTGTCGCAAATTTTAATTGCGCCAGGGATTGCCTTTTC
The DNA here is from genome assembly GCA_963930735.1 of Dioctria linearis. NCBI lineage: Eukaryota > Metazoa > Arthropoda > Insecta > Diptera > Asilidae > Dioctria > Dioctria linearis. Next base: position 16,568 of record CAWVNZ010003035.1, read on the forward strand.
TATAGTTAATTATTCAAAAAATAATTTTATACTGTCGCAAATTTTAATTACGCCAGGGATTGCCTTTTCGATAGTAAATTTTTCACAAATTAATTTTTTACTGTCGCAAATTGTAATCGCTCCAGGGATTACCTTTTCTATAGTAATTTTTTCAAAAAATAATTTTTTATTGTCGCATATTTTAATTGCGCCAGGGATTGCCTTTTCTACAGTAAATTTTTCAAAAAATTATTTTTTACTGTCGCAAATTCTAATTGCGCCAGGGATTGCCTTTTCTATAGTAAATTTTTCAAAAAATAATTTTATACTGTCGCAAATTTTAATTGCGCCAGGGATTGCCTTTTCTACAGTAAATTTTGCAAAAAATAATTTTTTACTGTCGCAAATTTTAAATCCGCCAGGGATTGCCTTTTCTATAGTAAATTATTCACAAATTAATTTTTTACTGTCGCAAATTTTAATTGCGCCAGGGATTGCCTTTTCTATAGTTAATTATTCAAAAAATAATTTTATACTGTCGCAAATTTTAATTACGCCAGGGATTGCCTTTTCTATAGTAAATTTTTCACAAATTAATTTTTTACTGTCGCAAATTGTAATCGCTCCAGGGATTACCTTTTCTATAGTAATTTTTTCAAAAAATAATTTTTTATTGTCGCATATTTTAATTGCGCCAGGGATTGCCTTTTCTACAGTAAATTTTTCAAAAAATTATTTTTTACTGTCGCAAATTCTAATTGCGCCAGGGATTGCCTTTTCTATAGTAAATTTTTCAAAAAATAATTTTATACTGTCGCAAATTTTAATTGCGCCAGGGATTGCCTTTTCTACAGTAAATTTTGCAAAAAATAATTTTTTACTGTCGCAAATTTTAAATCCGCCAGGGATTGCCTTTTCTATAGTAAATTTTTCAAAAAATAATTTTTTACTGTCGCAAATTTTAGTTGCGCCAGGGATTGCCTTTTCTATAGTAAATTATTCACAAATTAATTTTTTACTGTCGCAAATTTTAATTGCGCCAGGGATTGCCTTTTCTATAGTTAATTATTCAAAAAATAATTTTATACTGTCGCAAATTTTAATTACGCCAGGGATTGCCTTTTCTATAGTAAATTTTTCACAAATTAATTTTTTACTGTCGCAAATTGTAATCGCTCCAGGGATTACCTTTTCTATAGTAATTTTTTCAAAAAATAATTTTTTATTGTCGCATATTTTAATTGCGCCAGGGATTGCCTTTTCTACAGTAAATTTTTCAAAAAAAAATTTTCTACTGTCGCAAATTTTAATTGCGCCAGGGATTGCCTTTTCTATAGTAAATTTTTCAAAAATTAATTTTTTACTGTCGCAAATTTTAATTTCGCCAGGGATTGCCTTTTCTATAGTAAATTTTTCAAAAAATAATTTTTTACTGTCGCAAATTTTAATTACGCCAGGGACTGCCTTTTCTATAGTAAATTTTTCAAAAAATAATTTTTTACTGTCGCAAATTTTAATTGCGCCAGGGATTGCCTTTTCTACAGTAAATTTTTCAAAAAATAATTTTTTACTGTAGCAAATTCTAATTGCGCCAGGGATTGCCTTTTCTATAGTAAATTTTTCAAAAAATAATTTTATACTGTCGCAAATTTTAATTGCGCCAGGGATTGCCTTTTCTACAGTAAATTTTTCAAAAAATAATTTTTTACTGTCGCAAATTTTAATTGCGCCAGGAATTGCCTTTTCTATAGTAAATTTTTCAAAAATTAATTTTTTACTGTCGAAAATTTTAATTTCGTCAGGGATTGCCTTTTCTATAGTAAATTTTTCAAAAAATAATTTTTTACTGTCGCAAATTTTAATTACGCCAGGGATTGCCTTTTCTATAGTAAATTTTTCAAAAATTAATTTTTTACTGTCGCAAATTTTAATTGCACCAGGGATTGCCTATTCTATAGTAAATTTTTCAAAAAATAATTTTTTAATGTCGCAAATTTTAAATACGCCAAGGATTGCCTTTTCTATAGTAAATTTTTCAAAAAATAATTTTTTACTGTCGCAAATTTTAGTTGCGCCAGGGATTGCCTTTTCTATAGTAAATTTTTCAAAAAATAATTTTTTACTGTCGCAAATTTTAACTGCGCCAGGGATTGCCTTTTTTACAGTAAATTTTTCAAAAAATAATTTTTTACTCTCGCAAATTTTAATTGCGCCAGGGATTGCCTTTTCTATAGTAAATTATTCACAAATTAATTTTTTACTGTCGCAAATTTTAATTGCGCCAGGGATTGCCTTTTCTATAGTTAATTATTCAAAAAATAATTTTATACTGTCGCAAATTTTAATTACGCCAGGGATTGCCTTTTCTATAGTAAATTTTTCACAAATTAATTTTTTACTGTCGCAAATTGTAATCGCTCCAGGGATTACCTTTTCTATAGTAATTTTTTCAAAAAATAATTTTTTATTGTCGCATATTTTAATTGCGCCAGGGATTGCCTTTTCTACAGTAAATTTTTCAAAAAATTATTTTTTACTGTCGCAAATTCTAATTGCGCCAGGGATTGCCTTTTCTATAGTAAATTTTTCAAAAAATAATTTTATACTGTCGCAAATTTTAATTGCGCCAGGGATTGCCTTTTCTACAGTAAATTTTGCAAAAAATAATTTTTTACTGTCGCAAATTTTAAATCCGCCAGGGATTGCCTTTTCTATAGTAAATTTTTCAAAAAATAATTTTTTACTGTCGCAAATTTTAGTTGCGCCAGGGATTGCCTTTTCTATAGTAAATTTTTCAAAAAATAATTTTTTACTGTCGCAAATTTTAACTGCGCCAGGGATTGCCTTTTTTACAGTAAATTTTTCAAAAAATAATTTTTTACTCTCGCAAATTTTAATTGCGCCAGGGATTGCCTTTTCTATAGTAAATTATTCACAAATTAATTTTTTACTGTCGCAAATTTTAATTGCGCCAGGGATTGCCTTTTCTATAGTTAATTATTCAAAAAATAATTTTATACTGTCGCAAATTTTAATTACGCCAGGGATTGCCTTTTCTATAGTAAATTTTTCACAAATTAATTTTTTACTGTCGCAAATTGTAATCGCTCCAGGGATTACCTTTTCTATAGTAATTTTTTCAACAAATAATTTTTTATTGTCGCATATTTTAATTGCGCCAGGGATTGCCTTTTCTACAGTAAATTTTTCAAAAAAAAATTTTCTACTGTCGCAAATTTTAATTGCGCCAGGGATTGCCTTTTCTATAGTAAATTTTTCAAAAATTAATTTTTTACTGTCGCAAATTTTAATTTCGCCAGGGATTGCCTTTTCTATAGTAAATTTTTCAAAAAATAATTTTTTACTGTCGCAAATTTTAATTACGCCAGGGACTGCCTTTTCTATAGTAAATTTTTCAAAAAATAATTTTTTACTGTCGCAAATTTTAATTGCGCCAGGGATTGCCTTTTCTACAGTAAATTTTTCAAAAAATAATTTTTTACTGTAGCAAATTCTAATTGCGCCAGGGATTGCCTTTTCTATAGTAAATTTTTCAAAAAATAATTTTATACTGTCGCAAATTTTAATTGCGCCAGGGATTGCCTTTTCTACAGTAAATTTTTCAAAAAATAATTTTTTACTGTCGCAAATTTTAATTGCGCCAGGAATTGCCTTTTCTATAGTAAATTTTTCAAAAATTAATTTTTTACTGTCGAAAATTTTAATTTCGTCAGGGATTGCCTTTTCTATAGTAAATTTTTCAAAAAATAATTTTTTACTGTCGCAAATTTTAATTACGCCAGGGATTGCCTTTTCTATAGTAAATTTTTCAAAAATTAATTTTTTACTGTCGCAAATTTTAATTGCGCCAGGGATTGCCTTTTCTATAGTAAATTTTGCAAAAAATAATTTTTTACTGTCACAAATTTTAATTACGCCAGGGATTGCCTTTTCTACAGTAAATTTTTCAAAAAATAATTTTTTACTGTCGAAAATTTTAATTACGCCAGGGATTGCCTTTTCTATAGTAAATTTTTCAAAAAATAATTTTTTACTGTCGCAAATTTTAATTACGCCAGGGATTCCCTTTTCTATAGTAAATTTTTCAAAAATTAATTTTTTACTGTCGCAAATTTTAATTGCACCAGGGATTGCCTATTCTATAGTAAATTTTTCAAAAAATAATTTTTTAATGTCGCAAATTTTAAATACGCCAAGGATTGCCTTTTCAATAGTAAAGTTTTCAAAAAATAATTTTTTACTGTCGCAAGTTTTAATTGCGACAGGGATTGCCTTTTCTATAGTAAATTTTGCAAAAAATAATTTTTTACTGTCACAAATTTTAATTACGCCAGGGATTGCCTTTTCTATAGTAAATTATTCAAAAAATAATTTTTTACTGTCGCAAATTTTAAATACGCCAGGGATTGCCTTTTCTATAGTAAATTTTGCAAAAAATAATTTTTTGCTGTCGCAAATTTTAATTACGCCAGGGATTGCCTTTTCTATAGTAAATTATTCACAAATTAATTTTTTACTGTCGCAAATTTTAATTGCGACAGGGATTGCCTTTTCTATAGTAAATTATTCAAAAAATAATTTTTTACTGTCGCAAATTTTAATTGCGCCAGGGATTGCCTTTTCTACAGTAAATTTTTCAAAAAATAATTTTTTACTGTCGCAAATTTTAAATCCGCCAGGGATTGCATTTTCTATAGTAAATTATTCAAAAAATAATTTTTTACTGTCGCAAATTCTAATTACGCCAGGGATTGCCTTTTCTACAGTAAATTTTTCAAAAAATAATTTTCTACTGTCGCAAATTTTAATTGCGCCAGGGATTGCCTTTTCTATAGTAAATTTTTCAAAAATTAAATATTTACTGTCGCAAATTTTAAATCCGCCAGGGATTGCCTTTTCTATAGTAAATTATTCAAAAAATATTTTTTTACTGTTGCAAATTTTAATTGCGCCAGGGATTGCCTGTTCTATAGTAAATTATTCAAAAAATAATTTTTTACTGTCGCAAATTTTAATTGCGCCAGGGATTGCCTTTTCTATAGTAAATTTTTCAAAAATTAATTTTTTACTGTCGCAAATTTTAAATCCGCCAGGGATTGCCTTTTCTATAGTAAATTATTCAAAAAATAATTTTTTACTGTCGCTAATTTTAACTGCGCCAGGGATTGCCTTTTCTATAGTAAATTATTCAAAAAATTATTTTTTATTGTCGCAAATTTTAATTGCACCAGGGATTGCCTTTTCTATAGAAAATTTTTCAAAAATTAATTTTTTACTATCGCAAATTTTAATTGCGCCAGGGATTGCCTTTTCTATAGTAAATTTTTCAAAAATTAATTTTTTACTGTCGCAAATTTTAATTGCGCCAGGGATTGCCTTTTTCAAAAAATAATTTTTTACTGTTGCAAATTTTAATTGCGCCAGGGATTGCCTTTTCTACAGTAAATTTTTCAAAAAATAATTTTTTGCTGTCGCAAATTTTAATTACACCAGGGATTGCCTTTTCTACAGTAAATTTTTCAAAAAATAATTTTTTACTGTCGCAAATTTTAATTGCGCCAGGGATTGCCTTTTCTACAGTAAATTATTCAAAAAATAATTTTTTACTGTCGCTAATTTTAATTGCGCCAGGGATTGCCTTTTCTATAGTAAATTATTCAAAAAATTATTTTTTATTGTCGCAAATTTTAATTGCACCAGGGATTGCCTTTACTATAGAAAATTTTTCAAAAATTAATTTTTTACTATCGCAAATTTTAATTGCGCCAGGGATTGCCTTTTCTATAGTAAATTTTTCAAAAATTAATTTTTTACTGTCGCAAATTTTAATTGCGCCAGGTATTGCCTTTTCTACAGTAAATTTTTCAAAAAATAATTTTTTATTGTCGCAAATTTTAATTGCGCCAGGGATTGCTTTTTTTTAGTAAATTTTTCAAAAAATAATTTTTTTGCTGTCGCAAATTTTAATTGCACCAGGGATTGCCTTTTCTACAGTAAATTTTTCAAAAAATAATTTTTTACTGTCGCAAATTTTAATTGCGCCAGGGATTGCCTTTTCTACAGTAAATTTTTCAAAAAATTTTAATTGCGCCAGGGATTGCCTTTTCTACAGTACATTTTTCAAAAATTAATTTTTTACTGTCGCAAATTTTATTTGCGCCAGGTATTGCCTTTTCTACCGGAAATAATTCAAAAAATAATTTTTTACTGTGGCAAATTTTAATTGCGCCAGGGATTGCCTTTTCTACAGTAAATTATTCACAAAATAATTTTTTACTGTCGCAAATTTTAATTGCGCCAGGGATTGCCTTTTCTTACTGTCGCAAATTTTAATTGCGCCAGGGATTGCCTTTTCTACAGTAAATTTTTCAAAAAATAATTTTTTACTGTCGCAAATTTTAATTGCACCAGGGATTGCCTTTTCTACAGTAAATTTTTCAACAAATAATTTTTTACTGTCGCAAATTTTAATTACGCCAGGGATTGCCTTTTCTATAGTAAATTTTTCAAAAATTAATTTTTTACTGTCGCAAATTTTATTTGCGCCACGGATTGCCTTTTCTACAGGAAATATTTCAACAAATAATTTTTTAATGTGGCAAATTTTAATTGCGCCAGGGATTGCCTTTTCTACAGTAAATTATTCACAAAATAATTTTTTACTGTCGCAAATTTTAATTACGCCAGGGATTGCCTTTTCTATAGTAAATTTTTCAAAAAATAATTTTTTACTGTCGCAAATTTTAATTACGCCAGGTATTGAATTTTCTATAGTAAATTTTTCAAAAAATATTGTTTTACTGTCACAAATTGTAATTGCGCCAGTGATTACCTTTTCTATAGTAAATTTTTCAAAAATTAATTTTTTACTGTCGCAAATTTTAATTGCGGCAGGGATTGAATTTTCTACAGTAAATTTTTCACAAATTAATTTTTTACTATCGCAAATTTTAAATAAGCCAGGGATTGCCTTTTCTATAGTAAATTTTTCAAAAAATAATTTTCTACTGTCGCAAATTTTAATTGCGCCAGGTATTGCCTTTTCGACAGGGATTGAATTTTCTACAGTAAATTTTTCACAAATTAATTTTTTACTGTCGCAAATTTTAATTACGGCAGGGATTGCCTTTTCTATAGTAAATTTTTCAAAAATTAATTTTTTACTGTCGCAAATTTTATTTGCGCCAGGGATTGCCTTTTCTACAGGAAATATTTCAAAAAATAATTTTTTATTGTCGCAAATTTTAATTGCGCCAGGGATTGCCTTTTCTACAGTAAATTATTCAAAAAATAATTTTTTACTGTCGCAAATTTTAATTGCGCCAGGGATTGCCTTTTCTACAGTAAATTTTTCAAAAAATAATTTTTTACTGTCGCAAATTCTAATTACGTCAGGGATTGCCTTTTCTATAGTAAATTTTGCAAAAAATAATTTTTTACTGTCGCAAATTTTAATTACGCCAGGGATTGCCTTTTCTACAGTAAATTTTTCAAAAAATTATTTTTTACTGTCGCAAATTTTAAATCCGCCAGGGATTGCCTTTTCTATAGTAAATTATTCAAAAAATAATTTTTTACTGTCGCAAATTTTAATTGCGCCAGGGACTGCCTTTTCTACAGTAAATTTTTCAACAAATAATTTTTTACTGTCGCAAATTTTAATTACGCCAGGGATTGCCTTTTCTATAGTAAATTTTTCAAAAATTAATTTTTTACTGTCGCAAATTTTATTTGCGCCAGGTATTGCCTTTTCTACAGGAAATATTTCAAAAAATAATTTTTTACTGTGGCAAATTTTAATTGCGCCAGGGATTGCCTTTTCTACAGTAAATTATTCACAAAATAATTTTTTACTGTCGCAAATTTTAATTACGCCAGGGATTGCCTTTTCTATAGTAAATTTTTCAAAAATAAATTTTTTATTGTCGCAAATATTAATTGCGCCAGGGATTGCCTTTTCTACAGTAAATTTTTCAAAAAATAATTTTTTACTGTCGAAAATTTTAATTGCGCCAGTAAATTTTTCAAAAAATAATTTTTTACTGTCGCAAATTTTAATTACGCCAGGTATTGAATTTTCTATAGTAAATTTTTCAAAAAATATTTTTTTACTGTCACAAATTGTAATTGCGCCAGTGATTACCTTTTCTATAGTAAATTTTTCAAAAATTAATTTTTTACTGTCGCAAATTTTAATTGCGGCAGGGATTGAATTTTCTACAGTAAATTTTTCACAAATTAATTTTTTACTATCGCAAATTTTAAATAAGCCAGGGTTTGCCTTTTCTATAGTAAATTTTTCAAAAAATAATTTTCTACTGTCGCAAATTTTAATTGCGCCAGGTATTGCCTTTTCGACAGTAAATTATTCAAAAAATAATTTTTTACTGTCGCAAATTTTAATTGCGCCAGGGATTGCCTTTTCTACAGTAAATTTTTCAAAAAATAATTTTTTACTGTCGCAAATTTTAATTACGTCAGGGATTGCCTTTTCTATAGTAAATTTTGCAAAAAATAATTTTTTACTGTCGCAAATTTTAATTACGCCAGGGATTGCCTTTTCTACAGTAAATTTTTCAAAAAATAATTTTTTACTGTCGCAAATTTTAAATCCACCAGGGATTGCCTTTTCTATAGTAAATTATTCAAAAAATAATTTTTTACTGTCGCAAATTTTAATTGCGCCAGGGATTGCCTTTTCTACAGTAAATTTTTCAAAAAATATTTTTTTACTGTCGCAAATTTTAAATCCGCCAGGGATTGCCTTTTCTATAGTAAATTATTCAAAAAATAATTTTTTACTGTCGCAAATTTTAATTGCGCCAGGGATTGCCTTTTCTATAGTAAATTTTTCAATAATTAATTTTTTACTGTCGCAAATTTTAATTACGCCAGGGATTGCCTTTTCTATAGTAAATTTTTCAAAAAATTAGATTTTTTACTGTCGCAAATTTTAAATCCGCCAGGGATTGAATTTTCTACAGTAAATTTTCCAAAAAATTATTTTTTACTGTCGCAAATTTTAATTGCGCCAGGGATTGCCTTTTCTATAGTAAATTTTTCAAAAATTAATTTTTTACTGTCGGAAATTTTAATTGCGCCAGGGATTGCCTTTTCTACAGTAAATTTTTCAAAAAATAATTTTTTACTGTCGCAAATTTTTAATTACGCCAGGGATTGCCTTTTCTACAGTAAATTTTTCAAAAAATAATTTTTTACTGTCGCAAATTTTAATTGCGCCAGGAATTGCCTTTTCTACAGTAAATTTTACAAAAAATAATTTTTTACTGTCGCAAATTTTAATTACGCCAGGGATTGCCTTTTCTATAGTAAATTTTGCAAAAAATAATTTTCTACTGTCGCAAATTTTAATTGCGCCAGGGATTGCCTTTTCTATAGTAAATTTTTCAAAAATTAATTTTTTACTGTCGCAAATTTTAATTACGCCAGGGATTGCCTTTTCTATAGTAAATTTTTCAAAAAATAATTTTTTACTGTCGCAAATTTTAGTTGCGCCAGGGATTGCCTTTTCTATAGTAAATTTTTCAAAAAATAATTTTTTACTGTCGCAAATTTTAATTGCGCCAGGGTTTGCCTTTTCTACAGTAAATTTTTCAAAAATAATTTTTTACTGTCGCAAATTTTAATTGCGCCAGGGATTACCTTTTCTATAGTAAATTATTCACAAATTAATTTTTTATTCTCGCAAATTTTAATTGCGCCAGGGATTGCCTTTTCTATAGTTAATTATTCAAAAAATAATTTTATACTGTCGCAAATTTTAATTACGACAGGGATTGCCTTTTCTATAGTAAATTTTTCACAAATTAATTTTTTTACTGTCGCAAATTGTAATTGCGCCAGGGATTACCTATTCTATAGTAAATTTTTCAAAAAATAATTTTTTACTGTCGCATATTTTAATTGCGCCAGGGATTGCCCCTTTCTACAGTAAATTTTTCAAAAAATAATTTTCTAATGTCGCAAATTTTAATTGCGCCAGGGATTGCCTTTTCTATAGTAATTTTTTCAAAAATTAATTTCTTACTGTCGCAAATTTTAAATCCTCCAGGTATTTAATTTTCTACAGTAAATTTTTCAAAAAATATTTTTTTTACTGTCGCCAAATTTTAATTGCGCCAGGGATTGCCTTTTCTATAGTAAATTTTTCAAAAAATTTCTTTTTTACTGTCGCAAATTTTAATTGCGCCAGGGATTGCATTTTCTACAGTAAATTTTTCAAAAAATAATTTTTTACTGTCGCAAATTTTAATTGGGCCAGGGATTGCCTTTTCTATAGTAAATTTTTCAAAAAATAATTTTATACTGTCGCAAATTTTAATTGCGCCAAGGATTGCCTTTTCTATAGTAAATTTTTCAAAAAAATAATTTTTTACTGTCGCAAATTTTAATTGCGCCAGGGATTTCCTTTTCTATAGTATATTTTTCAAAAATTAATTTTTTACTGTCGAAAATTTTAATTGCGCCAGGGATTGCCTTTTCTATAGTAAATTTTTCAAAAAATTGTTTTTTACTGTCGCAAATTTTAATTACGCCAGGGATTGCCTTTTCTATAGTAAATTTTTCAAAAATTAATTTTTTACTGTCGCAAATTTTAATTGCGCCAGGGATTGCCTTTTCTACAGTAAATTTTGCAAAAAATAATTTTTTATTGTCACAAATTTTAATTACGCCAGGGATTGCCTTTTCTACAGAAAATTTTTCAAAAAATAATTTTTTACTGTCGAAAATTTTAATTACGCCAGGGTATTGCCTTTTCTATAGTAAATTTTTCAAAAAATAATTTTTTACTGTCGCAAATTTTAATTACGCCAGGGGTTGCCTTTTCTATTGTAAATTTTTCAAAAATTAATTTTTTACTGTCGCAAATTTTAATTACGCCAGGGATTGCCTTTTCTATAGTAAATTTTTCAAAAATTAATTTTTTACTGTCGCAAATTTTAAATACGCCAGGGATTGCCTTTTCTACAGTAAATTTTTCAAAAATTAATTTTTTACTGTCGCAAATTTTAATTGCGCCAGGGATTGCCTTTTCTATATTAAATTTTTCAAAAAGTAATTTTATACTGTCGCAAATTTTGATTGCGCCAGGGATTGCCTTTTCTATAGTAAATTTTTCAAAAATTAATTTTTTACTGTCGCAAATTTTAATTACGCCAGGGATGCCTTTTCTATAGTAATTTTTCAAAAATAATTTTTTACTGTCGCAGATTTTAGTTGCGCCAGGGATTGCCTTTTTCTATAGAAAATTTTTCAAAAAATAATTTTTATGTCGCAAATTTTAATTGCGCCAGGGATTGCCTTTTCTATAGTAAATTATTCAAAAAATTATTTTTTACTGTCGCAAATTTTAATTGCGCCAGGCATTGCCTTTTCTATAGTAAATTTTTCAAAATTAATTTTTTAATGTCGCAAATTTTAATTACACCAGGGATTTCCTTTTCTGTAGTAAATTTTTCACAAATTAATTTTTTACTGTCGCAAATTTTAAATACGCCAGGGATTGCCTTTTCTATAGTAAATTATTCACAAATTAACTTTTTACTGTCGCAAATTTTAACTACGCCAGGGATCGCCTTTTCTATAGTAAATTTTTCAAAATTTAATTTTATACTGTCGCAAATTTTAATTGCGCCAGGGATTGCCTTTTCTACAGTAAATTTTTCAAAACATAATTTTTTACTGTCGCAAATTTTATTGCGCCAGGGATTGCCTTTTCAATAGTAAATTTTTCAAAATTTAATTTTATATTGTCGCATATTTTAACTGCGCCAGGGATTGCCCTTTCTACAGTAAATTTTTCAAAAAATAATTTTTTACTGTCCCAAATTTTAATTGCGCCAGGGATTGCCTTTTTATAGTAAAATTTCACAAATTCATTTTTTACTGTCGCAAATTTTAATTACGCCAGGGATTGCCTTTTCTATAGTAAATTTTTCAAAAATTAATTTTTTACTCTCGCAAATTTTAAATCCGCCAGGATTGCTTTTTCTATAGTAAATTTTTCAAAAAATAATTTTTTACTGTCGCAAATTTTAATTGCGCCAGAGATTGCCTTTTCTATAGTAAATTATTCAAAAAATAATTTTTTACTGTCGCAAATTTTAATTGCGCCAGGGATTGCCTTTTCTATAGTAAATTTTTCAAAAAATAATTTTTACTGTCGCAAGTTTTAATTACTCCAGGGATTGCCTTTTCTATAGTAAATTTTTCAAAAAATAATTTTTTACTGTCGCAAATTTTAAATGCGCCAGGGATTGCCTTTTCTATAGTAAATTTTTCAAAAATTAATCTTTTACTGACGCAAATTTTTAATTGCGCCAGGGATTGCCTTTTCTATAGTAAATTTTTCAAAAAATAATTTTCTACTGTCGCAAGTTTTAATTACGCCAGGGATTGGCCTTTTCTATAGTAAATTTTTCAAAACATAATTTTTTTACTGTCGCAAATTTTAATTGCGCCAGGGATTGCCTTTTCTATAGGAAATTTTTCACTAATTAATTTTTTACTGTCGCAAAATTTTAATTGCGCCAGGTATTTCCTTTTCTATAGTAAATTTTTCAAAAATTAATTTTTTACTGTCGCAAGTTTTAATTGCGCCAGGGATTGCCTTTTCTACAGTAAATTTTTCAAAAAAATAATTTTTTACTGTCGCAAATTTTAATTGCGCCAGGGATTGCCTTTTCTACAGTAAATTTTTCAAAAAATAATTTTTTACTGTCGCAAATTTTAAATACGCCAGGGATTGCCTTTTCTATAGTAAATTATTCAAAAAAATAATTTTTTACTGCCGCAAATTTTAGTTGCACCAGGGATTGCCTTTTCTATAGAAAATTTTTCAAAAATAATTTTTTACTGTCGCAAATTTTAATTGCGCCAGGGATTGCCTTTCTAGTAAATTATTCAAAAAATAATTTTTTACTGTCGCAAATTTTAATTGCGCCAGGAATTGCCTTTTCTATAGTAACTTATTCAAAAATTAATCTTTTACTGTCGCAAATTTTAATTGCGCCAGGGATTGCCTTTTCTACAGTAAATTTGTCAAAAAATAATTTTTTACTGTCGCAAATTTTAATTGCGCCAGGGATTGCCTTTTCTACAGTAAATTTTTCAAAAAATAATTTTTTACTGTCGCAAATTTTAAATACGTCAGGGATTGCCTTTTCTATAGCAAATTATTCAAAAAATAATTTTTTACTGTCGAAAATGTTAAATACGCCAGGGATTGCCTTTTCTATAGTAAATTTTCACAAATTAATTTTTTACTGTCGCAAATTTTAATTGCGCCAGGGATTGCCTTTCTACAGTAAATTTTTCAAAAAATAATTTTATACTGTCACAAATTTTAAATACGCCAGGGATTGCCTTTTCTATAGTAAATTTTGCAAAAAGTAATTTTTTACTGTCGCAAATTTTAATTACGCCAGGGATTGCCGTTTCTATAGTAAATTTTTCAAAAATAATTTTCTACTGTCGCAAATTTTAATTGCGCCAGGGATTGCCTTTTCTACAGTAAATTTTTAAAAAAATAATTTTTGCTGTCGCAAATTTTAATTGCGCCAGGGATTGCCTTTTCTATAGTAAATTATTCAAAAAATAATTTTCTACTGTCGCAAATTTTAATTGCGCCAGGGATTGCCTTTTCTATAGTAAATTTTTCAAAAAATAATTTTTTACTGTCGCAAGTTTTAATTAAGCCAGGGATTGCCTTTTATATAGTAAAATTTTCACAAATTAATTTTTTACTGTCGCAAATTTTAATTACGCCAGGGATTGCCTTTTCTATAGTAAATTTATCAAAAATTAATATTTTACTGTCGCAAATTTTAAATCCGCCAGGGATTGCCTTTTCTATATTAAATTTTTCAAAACATAATTTTTTACTGTCGCAAATTTTAATTGCGCCAGGGATTGCCTTTTCTATAGGAAATTTTTCACTAATTAATTTTTTACTGTCGCAAATTTTAATTGCGCCAGGTATTTCCTTTTCTATAGTAAATTTTTCAAAAATTAATTTTTTACTGTCGCAAGTTTTAATTGCGCCAGGGATTGCCTTTTCTACAGTAAATTTTTCAAAAATAATTTTTTACTGTCGCAAATTTTAATTGCGCCAGGGATTGCCTTTTCTACAGTAAATTTTTCAAAAAATAATTTTTTACTGTCGCAAATTTTAAATACGCCAGGGATTGCCTTTTCTATAGTAAATTATTCAAAAAATAATTTTTTACTGCCGCAAATTTTAGTTGCACCAGGGATTGCCTTTTCTATAGAAAATTTTTCAAAAAATAATTTTTTACTGTCGCAAATTTTAATTGCGCCAGGGATTGCCTTCTCTATAGTAAATTATTCAAAAAATAATTTTTTACTGTCGCAAATTTTAATTGCGCCAGGAATTGCCTTTTCTATAGTAACTTATTCAAAAATTAATCTTTTACTGTCGCAAATTTTAATTGCGCCAGGGATTGCCTTTTCTACAGTAAATTTGTCAAAAAATAATTTTTTACTGTCGCAAATTTTAATTGCGCCAGGGATTGCCTTTTCTACAGTAAATTTTTCAAAAAATAATTTTTTACTGTCGCAAATTTTAAATACGTCAGGGATTGCCTTTTCTATAGCAAATTATTCAAAAAATAATTTTTTACTGTCGAAAATGTTAAATACGCCAGGGATTGCCTTTTCTATAGTAAATTTTCACAAATTAATTTTTTACTGTCGCAAATTTTAATTGCGCCAGGGATTGCCTTTCTACAGTAAATTTTTCAAAAAATAATTTTATACTGTCACAAATTTTAAATACGCCAGGGATTGCCTTTTCTATAGTAAATTTTGCAAAAAGTAATTTTTTACTGTCGCAAATTTTAATTACGCCAGGGATTGCCGTTTCTATAGTAAATTTTTCAAAAAATAATTTTCTACTGTCGCAAATTTTAATTGCGCCAGGGATTGCCTTTTCTACAGTAAATTTTTAAAAAAATAATTTTTGCTGTCGCAAATTTTAATTGCGCCAGGGATTGCCTTTTCTATAGTAAATTATTCAAAAAATAATTTTCTACTGTCGCAAATTTTAATTGCGCCAGGGATTGCCTTTTCTATAGTAAATTTTTCAAAAAATAATTTTTTACTGTCGCAAGTTTTAATTAAGCCAGGGATTGCCTTTTATATAGTAAAATTTTCACAAATTAATTTTTTACTGTCGCAAATTTTAATTACGCCAGGGATTGCCTTTTCTATAGTAAATTTATCAAAATTAATATTTTACTGTCGCAAATTTTAAATCCGCCAGGGATTGCCTTTTCTATATTAAATTTTTCAAAAAATAATTTTTTACTGTCGCAAATTTTAATTGCGCCAGGAATTGACTTTTCTATAGTAAATTATTCAAAAAATAATTTTTTACTGTCCCAAATTTTAATTGCGCCAGGGATTGCCTTTTCTATAGTAAATTTTTCAAAAATTAATTTTTTACTGTCGCAAATTTTAAATACGCCAGGGATTGCCTTTTCTATAGTAAATTTTGCAAAAAAAATAATTTTTTACTGTCGAAAATTTTAAACACGCCAGGGATTGCCTTTTCTATAGTAAATTTTGCAAAAAAATAATTTTTTACTGTCGCAAATTTTAAATACGCATGTGATTGCCTTTTCTACAGTAAATTTTTCAAAAAATAATTTGCTACTGCCGCAAATTTTAATTGCGCCAGGGATTGCCTTTCCTACAGTAAATTTTTCAAAAATAATTTTCTACTGTCGCAAATTTTAATTGCGCCAGGGATTGCCTTTTCTACAGTAAATTTTTCAAAAAATAATTTTTTACTGTCGCAAATTTTAAATACGCCAGGGATTGCCTTTCTATGGTAAATTTTTCAAAAAATAATTTTTTATTGTCGCAAATTTTAAATACGCCAGGGATTGCTCTTTCTACAGTAAATTTTTCAAAAATAATTTTATACTGTCGCAAATTTTAAATACGCCAGGGATTGCCTTTTCTATAGTAAGTTTTGCAAAAAGTAATTTTTTACTGTCGCAAATTTTAATTAAGCCAGGGATTGCCGTTTCTATAGTAAATTTTTCAAAAAATAATTTTCTACTGTCGCAAATTTTAATTGCGCCAGGGATTGCCTTTTCTACAGTAAATTTTTCAAAAAATAATTTTTGCTGTCGCAAATTTTAATTGCGTCAGGGATTGCCTTTTCTATAGTAAATTATTCAAAAAATAATTTTCTACTGTCGCAAATTTGAATTGCGCCAGGGATTGCCTTGTCTATAGTAAATTTTTCAAA
>CAWVNZ010003036.1:0-44356 GCA_963930735.1 Dioctria linearis
CATCGCGGCACATACAATCGAATAAACGCAGTGAAGCCCTTTTTTATTTATTGGATTTGCTGCTTTTTTATTGCTGCCGCTGAATGGTTTTTTCTGCATCGCTAGAACCAGCCCCACCAAACCGGCGTTTCCGGGAGGCGTGTGTCGCCCCCCCCCCCCCCCCAGCTCCATGCTTTGACTGACGGAATTAGGCGATTCCGGATGGAGGGCAAAATCGTCGGCTGGAAATGGCTTAAAGCAAAACAGTGGAAAATATGAAATTATTCCGTGCCATGGTATTCCAGGCACATGACTCCACGCTGTCATGTTTATAAAATAACCAGAACACCAAAAATCGGTGAAACCGAAAGAATTTATCGCTTTCGTATGTAGATTAGGCCCCACAGGGGTGTGGTGTATAAACTGTTTGCTTGCTGCTTTTGAGCCCGAACGGAAAAATTAAACCCGAAGCAGTCGACCCCACCCCTCCCTCCAATCTCATCCAATCCCGTCCTAGGGACTACCTAACTTCTTTTCTGCATTTCGAAGGGAAGTATGACAGCTAAATTATATGAATTTATTGTTTCCAAATTGGGGTAGAAAGAAACTCGTATTTCTTCTGTGATGACATCAACAAGTGACCTTGTTGCTGTAGTCAGCCATTCAACAGAAACATTCGTACATAATCTAGAAAACTGTGAATTGTCGAAGTAAACTTGCGTTCTGTTTTACTATTTTTCATGACATTTGCTGATAATAACTGTGTATTGTCACAGTAATCCGAACAAGGACCTGTGATAAGTGTCAGAAACATATAAACCGTATGAAAGGAAAATTCCCTTCGTGTAACTTTACATACTATGGCTAACCCTCCTTGCAACTTTTTCTATTAAAGATGGAGTCTGTCTGTATAGTTTGTGGCGGACTTCTGCAGTGGGCATCCACTTGAGAAATTTTCATCCACATTTCTTAAGGGTTCATCGAATTTAGTAGGTGAATTTTTTGACAGAAACTGAAAATTTTTAAGAGCTTTGAAAGTCAAAGGTCAGAATGTGGCTGTTTTGTAGATTGTGTATCGACAGAATTTTCATCAACACTGGTAAAGGGTGCAATAGGGAAGATTAACTCACAAGACTAAAAATAGATAAATAAAATGAAAACTTTAGCTAGGTTAAATAGAATTGTAAAATGGTGGATATGTGATCGGCCGACATTTTAAATCTGCGCGATGCAATGTATAAGCGCATAGAAATAATCAAGGTGCCGGTAAAAATTGAAAATGGTTCATATCTACAGGGTGTTTCAGATTAAGGTGCCTTCCTTGAGGTGAGCCAATAAAAAATACTGGTCTACGAGCCCCTTCGGGAGTACTGCCTTAGCCAAGTAGAGATACAGTTTTCTTGTAAAAGGAGGAGCGCAACTCTGGTCTAAATGTAGCAAACAGTAAAAAGAATTGTTGAGTTTGTCTCTCCTAAAGATTACATCCACTTCATGGATCAATTAATTTCCATAGTTTCATGCCGGAACAATGTGCATTTTTGTTTTCATTAATATTTTCCTGGGAATTTTATTGAACATTTTTCTTTAAAATTTTTATTTATTCTAAAAACTGGCTACCGACACCAGAGCAGTCTAAAAGGCACAGAGTAGATACATGAGGAAGTCAGACTAATTATATCGTCCTGATTGTTCCTGTAAATTGTTTTTTCTGTCAATGAGTAATCGAGTTGCTGTTCTTATAAGGAGATCATCTGCCTAATTCCCTAGACAGACTGTCTCCATAATGACTAAATTTTTAATTAAATGGAGTCAAATGTGCAGTGTGTCACACAAATGAAGTTCATCAAGGACCCATTTCCAATATTTCGCTTCATATTCAAATTGACCAAATTTTACTCCATTTAATGGAATTGCAGTAAAAGTCATCATTAAAATGAGCTGAATTTATTGAAAAGTGGAAAGTTTTTCCAATAAAGTTAGCAGTGACAGCCATCACCTGATAATGAGCAAATTTCTTCGTGGCTTTCTTCTATTTTTGGTATCCTTCAACCACAAAAATTGTTTTCTACTAAATTCTTTGCAACTACAGTAAATTCTCGCAAATTTTCTTGATAGAAATTATTAACTTTGTCATGACCTTTAGTCACATTGAGGAAAACTGTTAATGAAATTCCAAATGAAATAATTTTCGTCCATAGTCTGTCACCTCTTCATTTCCATGCAATAACTGATTTCAAATTAAGTCATTATGAACACAGTCTGTCTAGGGTATAATAGTCGACGAACTGATTCTATAGAATTGCCCGTCTCGCATCCATATGGAGTGCCACAGAGTAATTTTTGAGAAGCAAATTTCATTCAGTTCCAGTACTTTACCTACTAATTAATATGTTGACTGCCGCGATATTTGTTTCCTTTTGGCCGGAGCTATTTTATCCTTCAATAGAATAGCGATATTTTTATTTAAGTGTTAACATTTGTATTTTTTCCAGAAAAACGTATATTTCAACAGTTTTGAGCTGAGAAGCATCATATGTTACACGGCCCACATATTGAATTTTGCAATAATTACCGTGTTAATTCATATGAAATAAAATTAATTCTTCGTAGTTGCAACGTTTCGCGCTATGCATTCAGGAACATCGTTTTTTAAGTTTTTTATTATTTTTTGATAATAGATGTTTTCACAAAGCAGAGAAATTGAAATGTGTGTGGCAGGAATTTCTTTTAGACGAAGACGATAATGAAGATTTAAAGATTCGGGTGATGAATTTGTTGCACCCAGTTGTGTTAGTACTTCTAATGGTGAACCAGTTCACAAAAAATCAATATTTCTAAACGATGTAATTATGTGACATCCAGATACATATCTGACAGTGTATTGAACGCAAGAGTATTGAACATAGACCAAGAAATTTACTCAGAAAAATTTGCAAAATATGGATGATGAGGGTAGTAAGAATGAACAGTGAATTGATGTGGGAGGAAATGATGGACTAAATCTACAGCTATAAACTTTCACCGTAACAAATACTGGTTTGAAGCAAGAAATTACCATATGCTGAATATTTTGATAAAGGTTCTAACGATTTTTTCAAGTTATTTTTAACTAATAGTGCTAGAATTGATGGAGATAGATACAGGTCTATGGAATAGTGGTCCAAAAATATCATGTATGACAACAGAGTAAAAGATCTAATATCTCAAAATCGATGCCAACTACTGCTAAAATAATGGCATTTACCATTCAGATGAAGTTTTCACAAAAAAATAACAACATAAAGGGGAATGCCCATTTTGGGCCAGACATCAACAGACGTGAAAGATGTCTTAAACGATGCATTATGATGATCTGATCATATTTTGTTAACAACGTTTATATCAATTAAGCCGTGAAGACTTGGTGTGGGGGGGGGGGGGGGTCAAATTTTGCTAGTACATTTTGAAAAATCTATAGTACCGAATCGAATTCCTTAGGTCCTGAGAAGAAGTTTGAGGACCAACACTCCTTTACTGGGTGGCGCAAGTAGCCATCCTCATACTCACCCTCTTTCTTATTCGAACTGAGGTACTAGATTTTTCGTATCTCAGATCGGTAGGGATATGTCCGATCGGAAACTGGAATTCACTGTTCACCTCAGCTCATTACCAGCTAGAAGAAGAGTTTTCTCTGCATACTTTTTATTTATTTATTTATTTATTTAGGTCTACAGAGAAAAGCTCCTACAGACTAAGCATTAAAACTAACTTAACATTAAGTCAAAAGGATATAAAAAAAAATTTAAAGAATATCTAAAGACGTAATTATCTATAAATTTGCATTACAGTATTTCTGAAACTATTACGTTCATCAGTAAGATCTACGAAAGTACAAACAACGTTGAAATTTCGAGAGCAATGAGTGATGGGTTCATACTGGCCGTAACAAGTTGTATGAGAAGGAATATATAATAAATCTCTAGATCGAATAGAAAAGCCAGGCACATAAATTTTGAATAAGGCAATCAATTCGGGTGAGCAAATCTGGTAGCAGAAAACATCTCTGACAAACACAATACTGGAAGCCTTTCTACGAGAGTCTAAAGATTGGAGCTCAAGTAACTGGCACCTGGTCTCGCTTAATGAAACCGAGCATTTTAAATGCCTTGCAGGTGACATAGTTAACAAGCAAAAAGCAGTTCAACTTGTTATCAAAAATGATACCAAGATCTTTAATCTCAGTAGGTCTGTCTACAGTAATGTCTTTAATCACGTAATCAAACAAAATAGGATTAATGCAGCAATAAAAGATGAAGCTCTTACACTTGCTAGGATTCAGCTCCAAACCATTTAACGAGCACCAAACTAAAAGTTTACTTTGAAGATGTAGACAATCTGCTAGATATCTAATTGGCAAGAATATTTTTAGGTCATCTGCGTACAAAAGACATTTAGCGAAAGAGAATAGTTTAACCACATCATTAATATAAATAATAAACAACAGGGGGCCAAGATGACTGCCTTGAGGCACCCCTGATTTAATTATAAATTTACGAGATTTAACAAAATCCATGTTTACACACTGCGAGCGATTACTTAAGTACGAATTAATCCACTTAAGAAAGGAGGAGTGAAACCCAAAGGCATGCAGTTTCCTTACAAGCAGATCAATATTTACCCCGGTCAAAAGCCTTAACAAAGTCAGTATAGATAACGTCGACTTGTGCACCATTTTCAATTTCATTAATACAAAATTTTTTAAATAATACCAAATTGGTTGTTGAGGACTTCCCTTCACGAAGCCATGTTGCTGGGAACAAATCATTTCTTTTAAGTGAAAATACATCCTGTTCGTTATTATGCTTTCAAAACACTTGGGAATAGGTAGAAGTTTGGAAATTCCTCTATAGTTTTTAATGGAATGCCGAGAGCCTGCTTTGTATTATATGGGAGTAAGAAAAGAAAATTTCCACTGGTCAAGAAAAAGTTCTAGTTCTAAGTGAAACATTGAAAATTATTGTTAAAGCTGGTGCGAGATAGCATTGCAGTCAGTTTCTTAGTAAAATGTTAGGAACTAAATCATATCCGTAAAAAACATCATTGTTTAAAGAGCTGAGTGAGTTTTCAATTTCATTAAGATCCAAAGACATAGAACCAAGATCAATAGCAGCATCAGAGGTATCCCAAATAGAGTAGAAGGAAAGGGAGGGATCTGAAACATAAACCGATTCGAACAAGTCAGCAAATAAAAGTCGCATCTTTCTTGTAAATTGTTTGAGATCACATTATCAAGTTCCCTTTGAATAGGAAATCCAGAGAAGATCTCTTATTTTTAATAAATGTCCAAAAAGGTTTACTGTTAGTTTTGATATTTCTTTCATCAGACCAAATGTATTTCTTAAAAGGTACCTATGTAAAGATTCATATTCCCGCTTTAGACGTTTTAAATTAGATGCATTTTCTGAAGTATTGTTTGCTTTAAACAATTTATATGCCTTATTCTTTGCATTTTTTAACCTTAGAAGTCCCCGATTAAACCATGGGGGATGTTTGTTCTCTTATCTTTTAGAAATAGGTACAAAACTGTGAATGCCTGTATGAAGCACATTTAAAAATTTTATGTACAAAGCTTTCAAATCGTATACTAACAATTCATTCCATTGAATTGACATAAAGAGTTCGTTTAATTTCTTAAGAAAATCATAAACAAAAATGTTAGTTATACTTGAATATGCAAAATTATAGAAGCTAATATTAATGGTGATAGGTTAATGGTGTAAATCAGGCTTCGAAAGAGGATTTAAAACTTCATTGACATTACAAAATAATTCAGCACTTAAGAATACTAAATCTAACATTCTGCCTAGGAAATTAGAATGGGAGTTTACTTGAACTAAATTACAACCAATTAATGAATCAACTATCAAACTTTCACACAGTGATGATATATTGGTGGGCATAAGACATTTATCTTCCTCTAACCAGCTCCAACGAATATCAGGAAGATTAAAGTCCCCAAGACAACAAAATTAACTATCAGGATGCAGTTGAGACGCCCAATCGATTATATTGTTTAATGTTTTTCATATATAGCTAAGTTGCAGGCAGGAGGAATGTAGTTAACACAGATATTTACATCTCTAATTATTTTAACAGCTAGTTGCTCCACGTTACCATCATTGTATAAGAGATTTACTCGATTAGCACTTAAATTTGATTTAACGGCGGTTATGTAATACACCTCCACCACGAGACAAGCCAGTCCAATATCTGACAGCGATCTTGCCGAAACACAATGTAATTTTTTTCATAAAAGAACTCAGAAGATAAAATATCGTAAGAGAGCCATACGTTTCAGTAAGGCCAATGATGTCATATTCGCATTCAATAACACTCATACTTTTAGGGTAGGGGTAAAAATCCCCGGCGGGGGTGTCTCCAATACGATATGTTGTATATTGATTTAAAGGCCTCGGCGAAAACTATCGGTTGGTGTACTTTTTGCTGATTCAGAAAACTTTCTCGAGACGTTTGCCGCCGTAAAACCCATTTTCATGTACTTGTGTCATATACCCGGAGCACATTTCGCATACCTATATTTTTGCAGTTCTTTCTTCCATGGCCTTTAGTGCTCTGTTATGAACACTTTCCTCATAAGAAGTCATTTTCCACAACGCACCAAATCTGCGCGTTCAAGAGAAGTAGAAGAGTCCACGTTTTCACTCAAAAAAGTCGCTCTAGCTATATCAGATCACCAAACCTTTTCCCCGCATTCCGCTTTCCCCTTTGGGATCAAGATATAAAAATTATGTTCAATTTCAATATTTATTATGGACAGGATAAATTGCAGAACCAACTATTCTCCGAAAAGGTAGGACATTCTCTGGCTTATAGCCTATTAGACAAAGGCTGTACAATTTGCTCTGATAGTTATTACATCAGTATTTCCGTAGCCCATCAGTTGCAGGAGAGAAAACCCACTACTTGGAACCCTGAGAACCAACAGAAGATTCAACGGATAAGAAGCTATGAACATGAGAAACTATTGCTAACCCGGAGATCGTGATCCCAAAATGAAAGACAAACGTGATATTTTTCTGATTATGGGTAGTTCTTTGATTAATGCTGACATTCTGTATAGAGAGGTGGTATTTGGTATATTTTAATAACCAAAATCAAAATCGTTTTGATAATTTTACGGGAACAACTTGAAGTATTTTGTTAAAAGTCTGTCCAAAACATTGCGCGAAAGACCCAATTACAGACGACGATGAAAAGCTGTTAAGATAGCGTTGAATTTTTAATTTGTGCAAAATCACATATCTCCCTCGTGGTGATGTCACAGATGTTGCTTCTAATTCGCGTCTTAACCGGTTTCAAATACTGTTGATGTATCTCAATAGATCTCAAGCACAGAACCATGAAACTATGCAGTCTGTCACAAAATATAACCATTCCATTGCAAATTATATTTTCAATATTATTACCTCAGAGCCCATCCAAGTAATAAAGTTATCCAAAATATTTTGAGATGCATGACAACAACTTAGAAGCCGAAATTTACACAGTTTCCTTAAAAAAAAATACACAAATAAGAGCTCGCATAACAGAGTTCCGCTCCAATAATCGCCCCAATCCGTAGGAGATTCTGATGGCGTCACTTTCTGATCTGCATTTCACTAGTTGTCAGGGAGAGTTATATTTTTGTATATACAATATCCGCCTACGGTAATATGACATATCCTTACGCAATACTTATTTTACAATTCAGCACCATGATTCGGGAAATTTCCTACGCCACGTTGTTGGCGCTTTCATCACTACATATATGAAGCGATTTCATTGTTGCTATCACTCGCCAATTTCTCCTCAATTTCCTCTGACTTGTAAGAGCAGTGTGTAAAAAAAAAGTAATTTCTCATGCACACATCAGATATCCCCCGGAATATTATCGTTGAACTATTACGTATGAGGGATGGGGTTTTATTGGCCGGGATACGCCAGGATATCGCAAGTTTGAAGTTGCTCCTGTAGTCTGAGCAAAAGTAAAATATAGAAAGGAGGGTGTGGGACAGGGAAACTTTCGCGACCTCATCCATTCAGCGACCAGCTTATTCTGTGTCAGTAAACTCATGAATAAATCAATGAATCCGAAGGGTTTCTTAGATTTTGATGGATCACTTTGGGAATTTATACCTTAGGAAGGTTGTTTCCCTGCAGATTACTTATTAGCGGAGCAGAGGTTTCCATGCGATTCTCGTTCAACTCACAAATTGTATTCGACGTGAAATTTAACGTCTGGGTGATTCTAATTGTTTATCTTCCGGGAAAATCTTTTCCACATTTACAGGTAGCAATTCAATTACCGGTTTCTCTGTAGAAAATTCAGAACAGATTGCTATATGTGTAATATTCCTGTGGAATAAAAGGGCTCTTTACTCTGTACTCTTTCGGTAAAAGTATTTTGTATTTGAGCTACAGCTAACGTTAATAATTTTCCTATACCATTCATATTGATCAGAGAATTCTAGTTTAAGTACATGTTACATGTAATTCTTGATTATTACTAAAAGACAAACACGTAATCAATTAAAGGGAATATTTTTGGAAGTACTTCGTAACTCACTATTTTTTTTTTAAGTAAAAAAAGAAGATTTTAATTTGAATAGAATGAATGGTTAGAAAATTAACCTGTATTCTGCATATCCATTGTAATTATATTCGAAATATTATAAGTAATTAAATATAGTTATAGGCTATCTTGTAACGATTACTTTTAACTCTTTTATATCAATTTGAATTTAATTCCTATAGTAGTCCCGTAGTTGTGAAAGATAACTTTTAATTGCAGTGAGTAATTAAAAATCCTGATCAAAATAAACTAATCATATTTAAAATATGTAAAAATCGAATAATTAGAATTTTAATTAAAAACAAATAAACTAAATTTCTAATTCGTACGGAATCGTAGCCACATTAGTAAATAGTATCTACTATTACTATACCTACATGACATAATTTTCCTTTATTGTGTTAAATACAAAGGTTCAAAGTCTAGAAGATTTCCTGAATTTTTGTTTTTTTTTTTTCAAAGAAAATAATCTATTTTCTGTAAAAAAAAAATCATATTTTCATACATTTTCCCTATTGAATTTGCATATCTGCAAATATTTGGAATATCTTAGCATTTAAGAAATTTTAAAGACATTCCGCTCATTATCAATTTTGAGTTATTTATACAGAAGGAATGCACTTTGTATGATCTTTCAACTGCAAGAACGTAGTATCTGTAACTAAAACGCTCGCCACGAGAGAGCGTTAATGTCGTTCTTGTGACCCTGCGATTTGTAGTTTTAATTTAGGACAACACCGTTTTATCTCAGTTGTGAGGTTTCACTCATCCTGATAACTTGGTGACAATTTATACAAGAGAGTCACACTGTGTGTTAAGACGATATTGCTTTGAAGGTAAGTCTATTAATGATATCTTTTGTTGTATGCATAACATACTATTTCGACTTACGGCGTTATGAACGAGATAATGCACATTATTCAAGTTTGTATCATTTTGAAATATGACGGTCTTACACTGAAGAAAATGTTTTGTAAAAGTATTATTTCCTTTTATGACATTAATACAAGAATAAAGCAGCTAATTTCAAATTAAATATTTTAACTAACTAACCTTATGACGTTCTTACTGCAAAGACTATTGTCAAGTCTGTGAAACACTTTTAATTAATTATACTTGTGTCACTCTTGTTACAATTACTTCCGTACAATTTTGAATAATGAATACTCGGAGGAAATTAATGTGTCAACTCGTTGTGAAAGTACAACAGGCGACTATCGTGGTAAATAGCGATATGGAATCAACTGGTAATGTAAAGGAGGTTATCACTAAAAAAGTACATGACGTTGAAAATGAACATTCAGCACATCCTGTGGTCATGAAACCTGAAAAATTTACAATATCGGCGCAAGAGACTTCAAAAGGATCTGGTATGTGTAATAATTTATAAATTACATTTCACATAAATAAATAGAAATGATATTCAAATTATAACCTATTGCGGGTGGCTATTTTCTTCTTTATACAGAAAATCAAAACAATGGCATTATCGCAAGCGCAAATACTTCCAGTTCTTTATTTTCTGAAGATGCTGATGATAGTGTTAACGACAAGTTGTACGTACCCAAAAATGATGAAGATAGTGACAGTGAAAACAACGCTTCTGACAATCACATTGAAGAAAAAAAGACGAGCGTTTCTACGTCTTTCCTTCCATAGGGAACAGTACCTTAAATTTAGGTATTAGTAGTAATGACACATCCACATCTACTCAGGACATTCCTATTTTGGTGAGTCCTGTGAAGAAAAGTGTGAAAAAAACTAGAAAAATTGTTGAGAGGAAAACAGAGACAGTTTATTAACAATTGTATGACGGCCATTGTGCCAAAATATCGTTACACTCGCGAAGGAGGTACAAGAAAACCCACGATAGAATAATAATGCATTCTACTTTTGTAAGAATTGTGAAAAGGTTCGCGTATGTAAAGCATTCTTTAAAAATACAGGAAAAACGGAATAAGGTGGCAGATGTACTTCAATGAGGAAAACATGGAAAGCATAAGACGTCGCACCCGGAAATTCGCGAAGGAATTCGCCACCATATCAATTCTATTCCTAAAATTGAGAGCCATTATATCCGTGCGAATACATCACGAACATTCGTAGACGGTAGTCACACATTGGCCGATATCCATAGAGATTATGTAGCGGCATGCAAAGACAAAAACAAACCTTTTGGAAGCTATGCAATATTTCACCGGATGTTCACGGAGGAATTTAATATTTCATTTTTTGTTCCCAAGAAAAATTTATGTGAAACTTGTGTGGCATCCGAAAACGTTGCTAATGAAGAAAAAGGGGATCTAACGCAGAACTACGATCGACATCTAATTGAGAAAATTTTGTCAAGAGAAGAAAAAAAGCGCGATAAAGAAAAGAAAAACTTTAATGGCATTATCGTAATATACGATCTCCAAGCAGTCATGCAAATACACAAAGGAAATGTTTCTGTCTTTTACTATAAAGTTGAAGTTGAACGTATTCAATTTCATTATTTATGACTTGCAAACAAATTGCTGTGAATGCTACATTTGGGATGAGTCCAACGAACGTCGAGGTGTAAATGAATTAGGTTTGTGTGTTAAAGTATTTGCAGAAGAAAGCTACAATGACTGATTCTGAAGTTATTTTTTATTCCGATAATTGCGTGGGGCAACAAAAATATAAATTCATGTTGGCCCTGTACTTATACGCCGTACGTTTCCTCGGTATAAAATCAATTACCCATAAATTTTTGATCAAGGGCCACACACAGAACGAAGGTGACTCGGCCCATTCACTCATTGAAAGACAGGTGAAACGTCAATTAAGAGGTGGACCATTTTATACTGCTGACGGCTTCATTACTGCCATTCGTGCTGCGAAAAAGCAAGGAGAATATTTTGTAGTAAACGAATTGTGCTACGAAGATTTTTATGACATCAAGGAACTCTCTTCTAACATTGGACCCATGAATATGACAAATTTAAAACTTCATGATGTAAAAGTAATTAAGATCGTGCGAGAATCTCCAAATTCTGTGTATTTTAAAAATTCTTATAATGGCGATTTTCAAGAGACCAACGTTATAAAAAGGAAAAAACAAGTAAATGACTCAAAAATTATTTTGAAGCCTGCATTTAATACAAAATCAGGACTGGCAGAGAGAAAAAAAATCGATCTTTTGGATTTGGTTAACAAGAACCACATTCCAAGATATAATATTAACTTTTACCAAAATTTATAGTTTTAGCTTCGCACTAATAACTCTGAACTACTCTTAAATTAATAAATAACAAAATTCTTTTCTCATAAAAAATGTGTCATGATTATTTCCTATTTACATCATTTTCAGGTCGACGGAAGGCACTAGTAACTCAAATTCAAATAATTTGTAAAAATAATAGCCATAAAATGATTTGATTTTCTATCAACAACGTCATATATCAAGTTGTGACATATTTCAAAATCGATTTATGTGGCAATAACGTCACAAGTATACCCATACATGTTTGTGAAAAGTATCTAAGCACTTCGTACATTACAACAATAGATTACTCTACTAAAATAAACAAACGCGTTTGCTGGAAAGTAGTTGGTACCCGAAAGAGAGTAAATCGAAACTTTAAATTGCGGTTTTTTAAGAATGATGTTTTTTGACTTATGACGTTGTTGTATTTAATGAGCTTCAAGGTTCGCAATTTTCTTTAACATTTCTTAATTTTGACATCTAAAATTTATTTGAGGGGATTTTATAAGCAGTAGTTTGCACCTTCTGAACTTGTGTAGATAATAATTAATTATTTCACGGAAGGTTTCGGAGGATTGAAATTTCAAATAAAAAAATTCACAAAATTCACTGTCTAGAACTGACATTTTTCCAACAGATGGTAGTTAGTCCAAAGATTTTTACATCCAAAATTCGATAGTTTCCTTATCAAAGCATTTGATTTTCGAAAAAAATTGCCAATTTTTTTATCCATTCATTATCAGAATCTATGATTAATTTCTGACATGTGGTAAAGTACAGATTTCTTCATTAAGAATGTGGGGAATTTTTTAGAATCGTTTGGGAGGAACTAGGTACACTGAACGAAAAAACTAGCTATTTTTAAGAAAAACTCGATTCAAATAAGCAAAATTTGCAATGAAAAACAGCCAAGGATTTTTTTTTCTTATTTTGAATAAAAGATTCTTCTAACATTGCATTTACCAAATATCACATTATGAGATAAATTGTCTCAATCCGAGAAACGACTATATCTTGAATGACAGACACACTTGCTTAAAACAACTGTTTTAAGCAGGATTTACATTATGATGACATCCAATTTTTACAGAAATTGTGAGGGAGATAGTTTATTGAAATTTAAATGCTGCAGAAGCAATCATCGCAGCACCTCACACGTACAGTCCCCTCTACTTTTTATGGGAAAACTCGCAAACTATCTAATTGGAAATTCTCAAGTTTTTAATCGTTTTTACGTAGAATATTCAAAGACGGATCATGAAAAGAAGTATAATTTTACAAATTCGAAAATATTGCATGAAAGCACGAAGGAGCTCGAAGCAAAGGATTAGATTATATCGAAAAAAATTGTCGCAAAATATCAGATGATGCTGTAATATTCAGTTCTACAATCAATATTTTGTACTATAAAGAAATTTTTATTTATTATTTATTTCATATAGTAAACAAAAAGTTCAGTAACTAATTTGCTAATATGTAAACGTCAATCCACTTCATCCACTCAAGTGCTCACATGAAATTAATTCCACACCACTATCGAACTAACGCCGGTGAAGATAATTCCAATCCGGTTCGTGTTCACATGACGGATTATCTCAAAGGCGGAATAATTCTAGCAAATTATAAAGGAAAATTACCACTGCAGTCAATCTGTGAACACACTACTCTGTGCTTGTGGACAGAACACTAATAACTTTCAATTTCGCAATATTTAATTACAAACTCAAAACTTACTTTGGTTTATTTCGACATATAATTTTACTTGACAGATATGTATATGCCATAAAATTATAGTAACAAAACAGCAATATGGCAACTCCAGTAGTCGAAATTGACACATTAGGGTTGCCAATAACAATGTTTTAGTTTCAGTAACTATAAAAACTCCCTATACTTGAGGTCTTTTTATGGTTCCGGACACGCACACAGTGACAAATCGACGTCCGGAAAAAATTCAGGACGCGTTTGCTCCTCTCGTCACTTGTAAATAAATTTCCGTATAAGATGTGTTATCTCCCTCACAATTTCTGTAAAAATTGAATGTCATCATAATGTAAATCCTGCTTTATGCTCTTAGCTTAAGTAATAAAATTCTTGATGTAATAATGATTTCTCTCTTAAAAGTATCCCAAAAACCATATTTTGACATCAATCCTCTTAACACAAGAAACAAGTACATCTGGATTCACATATATATTTGCTCAATACAATTGAATTCATTTCATAATTTTAGCAATAATTTCCTTGAAGTAAGAGTGATTGCTCTTATAAATTAATCAGCTCTACCGGTCTATTCGAATAAATATAGTATGGAATTTCATCAAGGATCAATTCCTACAAGTAAAATTAATTTGAAGGTTTCCATAAAATAGTATGATTTTTAAATAATTTCCATCGAAAATTCTAAATTTCTTCCACGAATAATTTATGATAGCAGAAAATGATTACTGAAAAAATCCCACAAATACCACACCTTATGCCGACCTTATCAAGTTCTTACCATACCTCTTTCTCCCATTGACCACTATTAATTGGGCTTTTATCGATGATGTAACTATTAACTGTTACCAACCCCACAACGTTACCTTGATTACGGATTTATTTAATAGCACGACCTTTGCTTTTCGTACAAGGATACGAATTGGAACAAGGAAGATGAGATGTGCACCGTTTAAAGGAAGATTGAGGATTAACTTCTTCAAACTTTTCTTGAGTTCCTGAATAAATCACATTTCTAGAAACAGCTGAAACCGTATCCGTAAAAAAAATTTAAGCCTTTGATAATATGCCACATATACTTTTAATAAGCAATCCAAACAATTCATGAGGTAAGTAGTAAACTATTCTGACGTGTACGGGTATTTACTTAAACCGATGTAATAAAAGTACTCAATTTTGAATAAAATTCTTTATTGACTTGGAACCAAACAAACAAAACAAAACAAAAAAAAATATTTACGTTGCATTTTTTCGACAAATGCAACATATTCCAACTACAAAATAAACTCTCAATCTCGTTGAAATATATGACATTATTTGGGTCTTCCATCAACAATGCCAGATCCATGTCCTCACTAGTCATTGTTTAAATAATATTAATATTATCACAGAATAAATCACAAAAAATTATACTAACACTACACATGTGCAGTCAGCAAATGTTCAAATGAAAGTAAATCCCAACCACTAACACTTAATAACAAGACCCTTATTAAGAGTTTAATCCAAGAACATATTTCTTGAAAGAAGGAAGTTTTCTTGAAATTAGAGTGATTGGTTTTATTTCTAGAAAAATCAACAGTGTTATCAATGCTTAACTATTTACAGTTTTAAGCGAGCTTCTCTCAAAACATTGCAATACAGTTTTATATGTAAGAAGCAAAATCTTCTTATTTGAAAACAAGTTTGACTTATTCTAAGGAAACATTTCTTAGTTTAAGATAACTGCGAACAAGAAAACCCTTCTCTCGATTTTAGAAAATTATTTTACTCTGTGTAGCAGATAAATGTAACAACTCACAAATATATGCGCTAAAATACACATTTCAATTTTCTTTCCCAATTTTCCCCCACCACACCACACTGTAAGTGCATATGTATTGTATTTTTCCCATGTGCATTTTAGATGAAGTACAGTACACCTGGCATAGATAGTGAGACGTGTTGTGTACAACCCATTAAAAAAACGATTTTATTTCCCCAAACCCCTAAAAAAAATTTCTATCCACCATAAGTATCCATACTGCAAGGTAAGCTATATCCATCCTATTTTTACCTCAAAAGATTGGGAATAATTACCCTACACCAAATAGAACTAAATTAATTAAATCTTGAATAAAAAAAAAAACATCAATATCAACTGATTTTGAAAATTAGTCACACCCCAATATTTAATATTTGATTTAAAAAAAAAATGTTAAACCAATTTTTGATGGAGGAGAAATGGTACCACACATAAATACAAAGATAAATGACACTTTTTTTATATACACTATCATCCATTATCATACAACGCCATCTAGTAATTAAAACTAGAAACTTTTTTTTAATATCCATATTACAACCTAATTACACTTTAAATTATCCAATTTATTTCACCCAATTATCTCTGCAAAATAAAATGTATCAATTTATAAAATTTCACAGTGTCAACGGTGGTGCATAGCAAATACCACAAATAATCATTTTTGAATTTTTTTAGGTGGCCCACAATATGACAAAGGAAAACCTCAAACTTATCATATGTCCATTCCAATTAATTAATTGGAAAAAATAATTACAAAACTTGACAATTTTAATTACATAAATCGGTAAAAATTTGTCATTTTATAATTACGGACAGAAATAGCGGGGAATGAATGGAATGAAATGAATTGAGTGAAGTGATTTAAAATGCAAATCTACGACTCTCTAAACTTACTTTTTTGAGTTGGTGGTGGAGCATTTCAAATAATACAAGAAATTACCTTTTTATGGGTTTTATTCAGAGCTGGATGATACCTATGAGGACTAGAGAGCTCTTTTCTAGTAATTCATTGCCTAAAAAATTCGAATGTCTGACATCTGCTTAATTACGAAAATATCTCTTTTTTCAAAATAAAAAGGATAATTGCGGGGTTGAAATCGAGTAAGTGAATGATATAAAAGAAGTCTTGATATCTTGTGTTCCTTTGGCATTTATAAAAGTATTAATTCGCTCGATAATAACTGAATTCACTCAACATTATTTTCGCCATTGTCTCAAAAATTCAACTGGATAATTTCTTAAACGGATTTCAATTTTAATTGTTTTTTATTTCTTACCTACTTTTCAGACCGCCCTTGTAATATCTCCGATATCATATGCAATTTATTTGAACAAGTTTCTGTCTTCCTCCAAATTCTATAAAAAAAAAACTCCTAAACTCCTAAACTCCTAAAAACCAATGTAATTTTTTTTTTGTAAATATCTTGGCATGTATTGCACAAATCAAAAAAGTATTTTTCCTTTCCATTTTATGGATTAATTGGTGCCTTTGATAAAAGATGTCCCCAGAATAATTTCTGTCTTGTATAGGAGAAGCCTCTACTTGTATTTTGGTTGTAATTTAAAACTTTAAAACTTCTGAAGAAAGAATTTTCAATTATTTTTGGTTTGGTTTGGATTTTAACTTTAAATGTATCGTGGAAAATCTTCATTATAACATTTCTTGCAAGTAACGACATCTGCTATATAACACAGAAATGATTCTGGAGACATTTGTTAGAGTCTACAAACAAAGTTGGCACTAATACCATTTATCTTTGATTAAGTGAATGTTAAATGGTGACATCTATCGGTTCTATTCGAACTATGTCGACAACATTAACGTCAAAAACAGTTATAAATTTATAATGCTCTTTTGTTTCGTCGGCCAATTTACACATTTCTAGTGTTTTTTCAAGTGTTACATTTTTTTCTACTGTGTCGGTCAACTGTTTGAAACCACACACATTTCCTCATATATTTCCGATTATTTAAGTCGTTTTGGTGATTTGTTCCTTTATTTGTTGAGGGAATTTCGCGTAATTATCGGCTCTTAGTTTCTTTTCTAGGAATTTTTTCCGAATATTTGGCTCTTTTTCAAAGGGACAACTGTTTGAGGCAGCAGTTTACGTTTTGAATCTGGAGAGGAAAAGTCAGAGAGTGTTGAGGCCTAAAGGATGAAATACAATGAATGCGACACACAATTTTCGGCGTCTTGTTGATGGCAAGGAACAAGTGAGATGCATTAAATAGGCAGGCTCCTTAACGCGCATTACCTTTTGAAGGAAAGGATAACCACCTATAGGCAAGATAAAGCCAGAAGGGACACCATAGCAGCGATACGGAATGATATGATCATATCGTCTCAAGCCGTAAACAAACCTTGTACAGTCATTGAAGGCGACATTATTTCTGTTGGTGCAAGACGAATCCATGGAAGGGTAGATAAGATTCCCAAAAGTTAAAGATGGTAGGACAAGGTCTGAGCCTAGCTGTAATGGGGAGGAGAACGGCAAATAGCCAAATCCTTCTAAGCGTACCATGAACTTTTTGTAAGACAGCGTTGGTGTGATCACAGGAAGACATGCCACTGTTAAGCATAATTCCCAAGGTTTTAGTTTTGTATGCTCGAACCAAAAGGTTATTGTTGGGAGCGATGGGGAGAAATCAGATGTATCGATGCCAGTGTGCGCAACAATAAAGTACTTTGACTTGGTTGCATTTCAATCAAGATGGTTTAGCCCAATGGTGAACACGGGATAAGTTATCATTTAGTATAGCAGCGCAGTCCTCAACGAGACCGACTAGCATAGATACATACAATTGGGCGTCATCTGCATACATCTGAATACTCGAGCGTTGAATTACTTCGGGCAAGTTATTGATAAATGCACAAAATAAGAGTGGTCCCAGAATAGAACCTTGAGGAACGCCCGATTTTGCAGTGGCATTGTAGAAAAAGAGTTCAGGACTTTTTTACCTGTTGCATGCGTTCCGACAGGAAACTGTGAATCAATTTAATTGCAACCTTACTGAGTTTGAGAATCTCAGAAAGTTTATCTAGAAGTAGCTTATGCTGAGGGCAATTAAAATCCTTCGGAAAATCCCAAAGGGACAAGTAACAAATTTCGTGCCTATCAAGTGCCAGACGTACGTTCGCTGTAGTCCTCAAGAGAGCGGTCTCACAACTATGGTTTTTCCGATATGCAAATTGCCATTGCATAAAAAGCGAATGGCTTATGAAGTATTGCTCTAATTGATCACACGTTAGCCTTTCTAGCACATTGAAGAGGAAGCAAAGTACACTAATAGGCCGGAAATCTAATGGAGTACTGGCAGCGGAGAATTTTGCAATAAGTAATACTACAACATGTCTCCAGGAACGGGGAAATACGGATGTCGTCAGACAGGTGTTAAAGATATGTTTGATTATGTACAAAATAGATGATAAAAGAATCTTTATACATATTGGAGGTATATTGTCGGATCCTATGGCCTCAGATTTTATCCTATAAAGTGCCTCACACACCTCCTCTGGACCAAAACCACAGAAACTAAATCCATAATGAGTGTAATCATCAGTCGCTGTGGAAGAAGAGTTGTTCAAGGAGCTCACAGAGGCAAATTGTGTATTTAGGACGTCGGGAACCAGGTCACGGTGGTTGAAGCTATTCTTCTTAAGCACTCCGTGCTCTTTTAAATTATTCCACAGCTTTTCCGGTGGATTATTAACTTCGACTTTCTTTCGAAATATTTACGCTTGGCAACTTTAATCTTGGAGTTTACCAGATTTCGAATTCTTTTATACACAAAGCGGTGTATAGCGTTCTTAGTGGCAACAAACCTGCGATATAGAAATTCACACTCGTCAATCAAACGCTTAATTTGGGGCCAGAACCATAGTATACCTATACTATCCGAACAAACAGCGCGAGTTCTTAATGGAGCAAACTCATCAAGAAAATCAGGAATATAAAGGTTTGACAAGAACGGTAATCTCCCACTTGAAAATTTGTAGCGAATAATCAAAATATCGAGGTCTAGAATGCTGGGTGGACTAAGTTGATTATAATTTAAAACACTATGAGTGTTTATAGTCAGAAGAAGAAGTGAGGGTTAGGTGACATTAAAGTAAGTGGGTAAGTTATTTATAACACTCAATTCCAGCGACATCAGTAAATCTACAAAAATGCATCTGATTCTGCGCATTCAAATTAACGTTAAAATCTCCACTCCACAGACGATGATGTCCTCATAGCGATGCGAGAGATCGGATAATGCATTTTCAAAATCCGCGGCGTTAGTGTCCGAAAAGTGATTAGAAGAGCAGAACACGCAAACAATCAAACATTTGGTTGCACCCTTTGAGATTTCGACGCAGATAAAATCAATACCTTCAATGTGGGAAGATTTAAATACCTGGGAGGTGCGAAAATCTCTCATAAATACTACTACATATTTTGGAATGACCTGTTGGTCTGTTGGCTCTGCCAAATAAAGAAATAAATAATCAATGTCGCATTCATTGTATTGCGACAAACAACGACGCCAAAGGCCGTCGAAAATATCGTGTCGCATTCATAAACAACTTAATGAAGAAAAGATCGGAATGATTCGGAAGGAAAATCAATTGAAGTCGGTGCGTAGTGAATTACTGACATATATGGAACAAGATAAAAAGAAGCAGTAAAGATAGAATAATGTGCGATCGACGGCGTATTTGAGAGTAGTGTCGCAGTCAACTGCGCCTGTAAGCCAAATTGCTGCGGAATTTGGTGTTTATGCAAGTATGCGGTCTGTTCGAAGAATAATAACTAACTATCCAACCATATGGCGTCGTTGTTTGAAGAAGAAACCCCTTCTTACCGGGCACCACAAGGAAGCGCGCCATCATTAGGCTCAGTATATAATAGGACTACACAATTGAAGGATATTTTTTTCAGAAAGAAAATAAATCTATCTGGAATGATAGATTGGTTCGCTAAATTATTTTCATGACATTCGTAAGGAAGAATGTTATTTAATTGAAATCCGCTGGGGATGGTAGACACCTTTATGAGGTTATAAGATTAAATGTCAAAGATACGTACCTACTCGATATTATTCTTAAGAGGCCTCAAATATTTGTCGCTTGGAAAAATTCCAAATATTCGAAAAAGAATTCCCGGAAAGGAAATATGTAAGCAGGTAAGAGCCAACAATTTCGCAGGTACCTAGAATTCCCCCAAAACAGAAAATCTGTATTAAGTAATCAGAAATAACTAAATGAAAAAATGTGTATGTTTTCCAACAGTGTACACAAATTTAAGCTAGGGGCTGGTGAAATCTGTAGCTATTTGTACTATAAAATAAAATTGACAGATCTAGGATCCTCAAAACATATACGCTTTATTATTATTCCAAACGCCGCGCAAGTAATAGGGCGTTTGTGGAGTGGAACATTCACATACGAAGTTATTTCGCGGATAGGCGGGGAAATTATACTCTTTAAGAAACGGACACAATACGAGCATAGAAGTTTGCACCTATAATTACTCTAACCTCGATCCGGCGGGTGAAGGAGATTGTGGAAACAGGAAATTATCGACACCATACAATTTTGAACGAAAAGTCGTAGAGTGCGCGCAATCGCACCAAGCTATACACCAGTGCTGCCGTTTGTACTCGATCGGAGTATTTGTACTCCGAAAACTAATAGCGTAGTTCGGTACTACTCCTTTTATAAAACTATTCCGCTTTTCATTTCATACTAACTACCGTTATGTAAAATACAAGAAGATACTAAAAGAAAATATTTGAAAATAATGACAATAATTCAAACAATTATAATTCTCATCAAGTTTAAACTCGGCCGTAATTGGATATTTTTGGCCGGATTCTAAATATTTTGCAGGTTTTTTGAATAATTAAAATTTGAACGATAATAATATTTTAATTGTACAGTAAATACTAAGAATACGATCCTTTTCTTATATTAAAAATTTGTTTTTCACTACTGATGTTGCACAATTTACTATTGAATTTTATAGTAATGTAAAAAAAAAAACGTTAAGGTGCCAGTAATTGGGTATTTTACCCTACATAATCATGAAACAGAAATTGGTATGCATTCGCGATACTTTTTGCTCCTACTACTGCTATTTTCTTATCGTAAATATATAAATAGCCCCAAACAGAAGAAAACGTGAAATCGATAAATTAAATCATGGGGACAGAAAAGGGTGTAAACGAGCAGAAAAAAAATCATTTTGTAATTATACTTTTCCTCAGAAAACAACAATCATTTTCTCCAAACTATACAAACACTAGATGGCTCTAACTGCAGTGCTAAATTAATTCTTACGCTACTGTGCTACTCTTTCCTATAGCGGCTAGATAAGAATTTTTATTTTCACAGAATTCCGAGTGACTGAAACGTTTGTATCCCGTTACATATAGTCAATGAATGGATACTGAATATTCACAACCATAGAAACTGTTTTTGAAAAACCTAGTGCCACACGAGGTTACCCCGAACTTACACTAAAAATTTCTTGAAATTTTCTGATTAGAGCATACAAATTACTCCTTAAGTAAAAATAAACAAAAATTAAAAGAGAAGAAATAGAAAAATAGCTGGGACACATTTAATTTGCCTTCACGCATTTTATAAATAACTTTTCACAACTGAGTGTTTTGGTAGTTTTGTTTATATTGGCAGCACTTGTAATTTGTGAAACATGAAATGATAATACAAGATTCTTTGTAAAAATAAATAAATAATAATAAAATTATACAAATAAATATCGGGTGAAGGAAAGGAAGGAAGTATGGAATTTAAATAAAGTATTCACACTTTCCATAGAATCATGCAAATTTTGCGCTATATTCGAAATATTGACGGATTGGGCTAAATGCTCAGAGGTCAACCTACGTTTTGCTTAAATAATTTTAGGAATAATAAAAGATACATGTTCCGAGCGCTGCTAGTAAGTAAATAAATTACAAGTAGTCGGTGTTCA
The DNA here is from genome assembly GCA_963930735.1 of Dioctria linearis. NCBI lineage: Eukaryota > Metazoa > Arthropoda > Insecta > Diptera > Asilidae > Dioctria > Dioctria linearis. The sequence goes on from CAWVNZ010003036.1 coordinate 22,326, forward strand.
GGGCATTCGAGTGCTCTGAACGGAATAAAGCCCTTTATCCGTCATAAAATAATAAAAAAGGAATATTCGTGAAAATTATTACTTACCATTCTAATTCAACCTCTAATTGAACGTCTTTGCTGATCCACATTTGTCATTGACCTTGATTTACCCACTCCATATAAAAAAAAACACTCACAAACACTTTACCGAAAACGTTCACTGACTGTTGGAAAACCCCTATGATTTTTAATTTTAATTATTCGTAATTCATGCTTACCAAAACTTTCACTTCAAGTAAAATTTGTTACAAACAAAAACACACGCATCAAAATTCGCCAAATATAAAAAAAAAAACAAATGCGCTCAATTTTCGACTGAACAACTTTTCAGTTTTCACCCAGACTGTAGTCCTTTAAATTTTTGTCCTGCACTGTCGTCTGGCATATGTGGCACCATACGAACTGGCCGATTTTTCGTCTTTATAATTTCACTATTTTATATTTAAGTGCATACCGATACCGTACCGACAACCGACCGGCATTTTTACGTAGATTATGCAAAATTGCAACAAATCACTAATTTAATTAAAATAATTCGACATTTTAGAAGAATTTGCCGGAAATAACAAATTTTCATGCGAACGTTATATAATGGCTACTCTAAACCGAACCGACCGCCACTTGTCGAAAACCGATGTTGATTGGTTGATTGCAGCAAAATGGCAGCTTTAAAATAAAAAATCCCTAGAAGATTTCTGTTATTTATGAGTTACCGCCCTGGTGAAATCTGCTCTTAAGTTGCGACGAATAGATCGACCAACGCACGGCGGACGGCCATTTTTAGGATTATATTTTTCTGAATTTTGACGATAGATTAGTGGCGTAACAGTGATCTGTGAAGGATATTCGCAAGTATAAAAATGAAGAAAATTGTATTCAACAACTATGTTAATCATTTTTAGCGATTTTTTTTTGTAATAATTTCATTTAAAACATTTTGGTAGCACTGTGTCACAGACGGGAGTATTGGTATCCCTTTTTTATATTCTATTTGGGTATGTGATGCTGGGCACAGTTGGTAAACAAAATGGTGAAACTTGTGCAAAACAATTTTCACTCCATAAAAAGTTGTGGCAAATTCTTTCTTCTAGCGTCGAGTTATACCTAATTTTTTCTATAACACCGTAATTGAGTAGACTTAGTTAATTTTTTTCCAAATGGTGTGTGTGTGTGTGTGTGTGTGTGTTTTTCGCTGGTGTTTAGTGAAAATATTCTGTTAAACAAGATCTAGCGAAAACTTTCTGGAAAAGTGAATATTAGGAAAGGAAAATTGAAAATTTTGCGTTATTTATAAGCGACTGTGTGCCTGATCTACACAATATTCCTAATTTCTTATAGATTCAAAATATTTACTATAAAAATGTTTTGAAAATGAGCGGCTTTTGTTGTTGCTCATACAAAAACAATAAATTGAGTAATTTCTAGCTTTCTTCCTTAGCTTCCCAAAAGCTCCCTTAATTCACATAAATTATTAAAAATTATGAGTTCAACGGATGACAGCTACGAAAAAAATACGCTGACCTCTGGTATGTTTCGGCTGTGAGTTTTTGCGCAGAAGCTTGTAACTTAAATATTGTTATAATTTTGTGTTATGAAACGGATATAAATTAGACCATCTTTGCGTTTGCATTTTATAGTAAACAATTTCAGATTTACTCTTTTTATTGTATCTTTTTTTTATATGTTTAACACCGTTTCGCAAAGTTTGCCAAATGAAACCTAGTTGATTGATTAATTCAGATAAAGTTTTTTAATAATTTCATTTGTTATAAATTGAACTACTCTTGAAATTTTCCAAACGACAGCGCTGCCCTACCTACACCCAACAAATGGGGAAGATATAATTTTAATTTTATTTCAACATCAGATCTCGTGCATATCTTAACTGATTCATTTAATTCTTTTTTGATGCATCAAATGTAATCCATATACGCTACCCAATCCCGCCTTATCATGCAAAACATACCAAATGGGCTCATACTGGTGTAATAAATTCAAACCAAGGCCACCAAAAGTATGAAAAATCAAGAATTAAAAAATGCTCGGCAAGTTTTTAGTACAACCCTCGATGCCTACATTTATGCAGTAAATGGAATGAGCTTTCCTAAAATTCATAAAACGTTTCTGTGCACTTAAAATAAGGACAATAGGGGCGCGTGTTTACAGGGCCCCGCTTGAGCAATTTATGACTGTACCTGGTCTTGTATAATAATTCGTCATTTATCTTCACCAGAAATAGCCGCAGGCAATGGCATCATCAAATCGAATGTTACAAGCTAAACTTGTTTCGAAAGAGGATACGTATTATCGCAGTGATGATCTCAATCACGAGGGGCCTATTTGAATAGGCGATGTGCCTTGCATTCACAATTATGAGGGAGACAGGCACGATGGGAAACACGACTGGAAAATAGATACCTGAGGGTGTTTAGCTCCTTTCTAGGGATAACTTTAAGTTGACAGCTCGAATTTTGTTCCTCACTTTTCCGAGAAGGAAGTATGATGTTTGTTCAAGATTTGATTTTGGTAGCAATTTTGTAGTCTCTTTCTAGCAAAGTTGTTACTCTATTCACTGTCAAAGGGGAAACAGTTTGTGTTAATATAGAGTATTTTGCCTAAGGACATTTTCCTGTTGTAGCAAGAACTTAATAGACAGAAATTTAGAGACAAATTGTATGTATTATGGTGTCTTGATTGCTGTCCTATAATATAAAAGATAATTTAAGCCAGATAGATGAGGATTCAAGGAACTGCGGTATTTTGTTTTAATTCAGCGGAGCTGTCTTAAGCACTCAAATTATATTAAAAAAGACATAAAAAAAGTTACTTCCGTCTTTTCTAGAGAAATGTCATGTTCCTAGAGTATTTTGTCAATCGGTATTGATCGATTCATCTGGCAGTTGGCCGATCTTAGTAGGTAATTGCCTCCTCTCATCTAGGGTTTCGATAATATTTTCGGTCTACTTTCGTTGTTTTTAAAGATGATGATGTTTTAGATTCTTTCTCACTGCTACCTGCATTCCTCATTCCTTGCTTCCTGAGCTAAAATTTTGGGATTTATTGTTGTTGCTCCCGAAGTAAGCAATTTATACTCCGCTATTGTTGTTTCTTGAATTCATCCCTGGGGATTGGACGTCATTGCTTGTTGAGTTAATGTCTTGGGCCTTGTCGTCGTTGCTGCTTGAATGATTGTCTTAAGTTTCGTTGTCATTACTATTCAGGGTATTGAGGCAGGGCATTGGAGACATGTTATTTCCAAGATACTGTCAACATTTACATTACTTTAGCTTCATTAATGGTTAAACTCAGATGAAATTAATCTGGTTTGATCTGTGGTTAATATTAAGGGCTAATATGGGTATAAAGGAATAATAGGCGATTACGTTTGCTTTAAAGAGTGTTTTTGTTGCCCGTTGAATATTCGACTAGTTCATGTTAACTGGCTTCATACTAAACTTCACTTACAGTTGAATTTACTTATTGTGTACCTACTAATGTGATTTAATGTAGTCTGAAGTAGTTCTATTTACTTGAGCTCTGTGCTAAACTTTATTCAACATATCGCAACAAGATATCGCTGACATCATATATGTTCCATTTGAACACGTAGAATTTTTTCTTATGGTAATTTGTCTTAATTCTCCTAAAACATCTTTCTAGTCATTATTTTCTTTGTGGCATGTTGTGCCCTACATGTAAAATGCTTTTAAAAACATCCAAAATAAATCAGTTTTCACAAGCCTTTTCATACCCTCTTCACCAAGAATATTGGCTTTGTTTATTTGTCTTTCATTAAGACATTTTCAAAATTAAATTAAGTTCGTGAAACGTCTTTTCGACGAATTCTTTTGTAGCTCACATCTACATCCTGCACTCATTACTATTTGAGATGATTAAAAGGCTTACCAAGAGCGTAAAACTAAAAGGAGGTAAAGGTAGTAAAAGTGAAAAGGAAATAAGCCTGAATAGGGAATTTATGCTAAAAAGTTGTCACCTAGTTTGTAAAAGTGCAGACGCGATTCATTCATCGTGATCCTGGGAATATGTGTCTGTTTGTCGCTTAAAGTGAAATTAAAGCTGATGTATAGTTCTCCTGCAACAGCTCGACATGGCACTAGAATGTTTAGTTTAGTCACGTCATTTCCTTCTTAACGGTAATGTCTAAACAATTGTCTACCGTCTTCAAAAAGTGGCATACGACTTTGTCTGGAAGTTGTCAGTCGCAAGCTTTTTACACTAACCCTCCATCAACGTCTCAGCTCAAACTTTTCCTTTAATTTTACCTTTCGATGCCACCTGTTTCTCGGTGCCATCCCACTGTACTTTAATGTTCTGAAAGTCGACAATTTTTTGACAGGACATCCCTTGCCCGCCACAACGTCGCGCCATGTCCTTAAAGTCCTTTCAGCCTCCAGAAATGTTTGAATTTGGAAAACTAAAGGCAACAAGTCAGAATCGTATACGTATCAAAGGAAGAGGGAGTAAATGGGAGGATTTTAGGTTTGTCTACAACAGTAAGGAATTAAATATCGAGGGGAGTCGAAAAACAGACTCAAACTTTATCAACCTGCGTGTACACACACAGAAAACCTTTCAAAGATCCCCCCCTCTCCGAAATGACCCGTAATTTTCTGCTCGAGCCATGTGCACTTGGAACGACTTGTGTTTACATAAAAGGAAAATTCTGTCAACTTTAAATGTCAATAAGAAATTAGATTCCAGGATTAAAGGACTCAATAAGCCGGTATATTTTGGACAGACTCCGTCACTATGTGTGCCTTTTGTTGATTGATTTTCGTGGATAGAAGACTCTTTGCAAGTTTGAGATATTTTAGAAGTTAGCAGGAAATAGGATAGAGATTGGGGGAACCTGATGTGAAAGCTGTCAACCTTGTGCCCACATACACTTACGTGTTGGCATACGACCCGCAGTCAAGTAGGTACATAAGTCTCCTCATCGCCCACTCAACTGTAAGGACGAAATTTTCGGTCGAAGGACTTGTTTTCATTTGACCCTAGCAAATCAATTGAAAAATGTTGACCTGTATATATATGGAGTAAGGGAGGCTAATGGACTTTGAACTCGGCAGGGGGTGACTGCGTGTAATGCCTGAAAAGGAACAGGAAGATCAGAGGATTGTACATACACCAACAGCAACCAGTTGATTGTGCCAAAGACTCTTCGAAAGATTTGGAAAGTTAACTTGGCAATTTAGTAGGCTTTCATGGGTGTTTGAGCTTAAATGAGCTTTGCCCCAAGACGGAAACTTTTCTAGGCATTCATGGGGAACGAATTACATATTTAATCTAATATGAAAGATACAGTTTTATCCGTGCCCAAAATGAAGTACTTTCGAAGCCATAAAGGGAGTTAAAAATTTTCATTAAAGAAGTTCGCCTAAAGATTACCGAGGCTTTGAAAGTCGGGATATATGAGGATGGCAAATAAAGACGGAAGAGAAGCTTGTGTGTGAGTTACTTGTTGCCTTTGCTCCAACTTTTACGAGAAAGTTGGATAAATATAGTGAATAAAATCATGAAGTACATACATATATGTTTGGTTTTCATGTATATGTGTTGGAGTTTTTCTACGAAACATGAAATTAAACAAATTTTAGCACAACTGAGAGCCTTTAAAGTCTAACGCTGTTGTATTTTGCGTTTATAGGTAGTATTCAATCATATGTATGTAAATCTGTATTGTAGGTATGTTAATCGGTTCCGTATAGTTTTCTTCGGGATACAAATATTTCTTTCTGGTAGCGGTTTGTGCTCTGTCTCACATTAGCCTATTCTTTTGGTAAAATGAAGCGGCCATGAATATTGAGTAACGTAACGCTATCAAATTTAGTCGAAGATTAAGCCATAACCGCGCACTAGTATGTAGAGGGAATCCTTACTTGTTTGCTTTAAGGAGCAACCGCAATTTCTATTACAACAGGAAGTTTTGCTGGTTACAGGGTTACTAAATGAAATGTTCGGTAATAAGTAAGTAGCGGTCAAACTTGTGATTGTTCAGGTAAGACATCTTCTTTCGAAATTGCGAAAAAAGCTAATTTTCGAAAATGGATATAACTGTGAGTTTCTATATTTTTCATATGCAATTAATACCAATGAATGGTTCTATATGGACAAACTGATGGACAACAATTTTTGTATATCAAGAATTTAGGAAAACTTTTGATGATTTTACAGCTTTACAACTTTATTGATTTTCTTCTTTATTTCTTTCAAAAACTGAACACTTTTTCAAATACAACTTTTGATCAATTATTCATTCTTATTAAAATTAATTTTCGAAGAACCTTTTCTTCATACAAACTTTGATTATAATTTTAGTAGCCAAACAGTGGCGTAGATAAGGTACCCGCAGAACCTGCCAGGCGGGAGGCCACCGAAATTTAAGGGCCCCAAACTGGTAACTAGAATTTTCAAAGAATTCCATAATTGTTTCTTGGGATTTTTAGCAGAACTTTCAGGCATTAACAACATTTACAATTTCTAGGAGGATTTTATTTTATTTTCTTTAAAATATCCTGATTGGATTCTTTTCGTGGGAGGTATAATATGTGTGTAGTATACGAATGAACCCTAATAAAAAATGCTCATCGGTTTGGAAAACTCTCTTCCCCGCTGAGGGGGAATCCTATGTAAACTAGCTCTGTCGCATCTGGAAATTGCGCATTACATGTGTAAATTTATCTGCTTTTGAGTGCGGGTACAGTTTTCTGTTGCGTTCCGATGAGCCTTTTGATGAGCATCCCATGAGCCTTTCGATAAGCATACCATGAGGCTTTTCATATTAAAAATTCATATGCATTTCCAAAAAATTATGATGAATGGTGTTTTGTATTGATTAAAAAACAGTGAAGTTTTTACTTTTGACGCGTAGTGCGTAATTGAAAATAGCATTCATTTAAGAAAAAGTCTGTAAAGTACTGTGAAGAGAATTATGTAACGTGATAGCATTTTTTATTTTTAATAGGTATTTTATAAATTTATTTTCTGGTAAGTTTTAATAGGAAAAATATATTAAAATCAAAATCGGAAATGTACGCAAAATCAGAGCATGCAGATGCAAAATGAAATTATCGTGCGATATTATAATTCTATGAATTTATTGATGATAAAAGCAGTGAGCGTTTTCATTATTTCAATATTGTATTGATTGAAGAATATTTTTATTATGTCATAGAGTGATCATGGAAATCATCAGTCCCGGGTCTAGAACAGATTTTATCATTACTTTCATCTAAGGGCTCACGATGAAGTCATCAGTGAAATCATCACATCATTTTTACTTGGGAAGTTGTTACGGTGTCCAAGTCTGTCCCCGATTGTGTTGTGTTCGTCCTTGTTATAGCTGACGATACTGTTGAGATTTTTGCTTTCTTTTTAGGCATAATTGACATTTTTGATGGACCCGAATCTTTGGACTAATTGCGTCCCGTATTTTCTCACCTATGTCTGGGGCAATTTCTGTCATCATCGTAATTAAAATTAGCTAAGCTTATTGGATCCTTCGGTAAACTATATTTTGGATTGAAATATCCCTTCATTGCGATTAAACAGCCAGCTATTGAAGTTACGCTCATCGACTTCATCGTTATTACCAAAAGTTGAGTTATAATAATTACGCAGCCTCTCGATGTCATTTTGGTAACCGAAGAAACATTCAACAACATTCAAATGAAGACTATTATAAGTTAATTGTGATTTAATTAGCCTTATTTACTCATGCTTGCCATTGCTGATTTGCTCTAGCCATACTTATAAACGATAATTGTCTGAAATTCTTTGCCGTAACGTATATTTTTACCTGTATTTGGATTGGTTTGAGATTTAGTATAAAATATGCATTTAAATAATAACGTTGAATTTACAGATTAGATTAATTTTATAGAATTGGCTAGAGCCATCTAGCCACAGTTTTACCTATTTTAATAGCTGGAGGAAAAAAAAATAAAGAAATGAACCAAAGGAAACTTGGAAGCTTGCTGGCATCCTTAGGTAGTGAGTAGATGTCGCGGGAAAGATTAGTTATGCTGATATTCATGTGTCCAGGGATTTCACAAAAAAAAAGTATAAAAAAATGTAAACATAAATAAAAAAAAAACTTAAATAGAAAAATTAAATTAAATACAAAGGACAATAAAATAAATAAAGTATAATAAAATACTAAGCTGTGATACGCACTAAATAATAAATAATGGTAAAAGGACAATTATAAGCTAATAGAAACAAACATATTATTAAATATTAATCACCTGCAAAGGTAATAAAAACAAATCAAGACATTTATAGGCAGGGAGTAAATGCCCAAGTGCACTGATGAACTCACCATTGGCATTCTAGTGCAAATGTTTGAACGGAGTGTTAAACAAATCGAACGCCATTGTTGAACTATTATTTAAACGGAAGTACTAAAGTACGACCAATAAAAAAAAAGAGGTAAAATCTGTGAAAAATATGCAGGCTGCAATTGGAACAGAGTTTCCTTTTATCGTTTGAGTTTTTGGTGGACTGCAGGTTAAAATGGCAGCACAAAGTTAAAGTGGTTTTAATTAAAATTAAAGTTAAAAGATTAAAAGAACAAAAGTTAAAACGAAGGTAACAAAGAAGAGAAAAAAAAACGCTGGAAAATTAGGGAAGAAACAAGAAAGATTAATAAATTGGAAAACGAAATTTTCTGGATCACGTCGGGAGATAATTTTATGTGAGATATAATCTCATGATCGAGACACCTGGGAGCTACCAAAAAAATCTGCAAGCTGAGTACTTGGGTTCTTTTTAAATATATTTTTTTTTCATATACAGGGTGATTCAGATCAAGATACCTTCCGGTATACCACGCGATTCCTTGAGGTAAGATGATCAAAAAATTGCCCCCCCCTACCTCCCTCCAGAAACCTTCCCTTAGGAGTTGTGACCAGTTGAATATCTCGGCAATATTCGTATGAGTATAACTTTTGAACCACGCTGTAGATTTTGGCTTATTACATAGCCAAGAATAGTAGCTGTCGACAACTGTATTACTCTGTATTTTTTAATTAAGCATCTTTAAATTATTCTCAAATATTTCCAAAATTTTAATTTGTTTACACACAAAAGTGTTTGAAATAAATAACGGATTTATGAAATTTGTGTGTAAAAAAATCAAAATTTTGGAAATATTTGAGAATAATTTAAATATGCTTAATTAAAAAATACAGAGTAATACAGTTTTCGACAGCTACTATTCTTGGCTATGTAATAAGCCCACATTAACCAAAATCTATAGCGTGGTTCAAAAGTTAGTATATTCTCACGAATATTGGCGAAATCTTCAACTGGCCACAACTCCTAAAGGAAGGTTTCTAGGGGGAGGGGAAGGGGGGGTGGTATTTGAAACAATTTTTTGATCAAGGATTCGGGTGGTATACCGGAAGGTATATTGATCTGAATCACCCTGTATATATTTTTATGCATTAGCGCTTAAAGGCTTTAGTTTAGGTTGCATTTAATCTCTTCCTATTTTCTTTGGTAATTATTATTATTTTTAATTACTTAGCTTGTGGTCAACATTGTATACAGTATATAATTAATAATTTGTGTGTAATTTAAATAAACCAAGTATTAATCTGATCGGAAGGTTTTGTGATTTACCCTACCAGATAAAAAAAATCAGATGGCGCCCATTTCTAATAGAACCACCCCCATCTCCTGAGCTAGCTTAATGCGTGCTGGGGAGCACGTAACAAAGTAAGTATAGTATATACATGAATGGATCCTCCAATTTCAATATAAAATTAACGATGCATTCACCTGATGTAGAGAAACCCTCAAATGTTTCTCAGAAATTTACTTGAAATGCATTTTGTTGGAGATTGACACATAATCTGAAAATATCAAGTGCGATTGCATATTGCTTAAGGGGTTACACCATATTGAGATTTTCAAAAAATCAAAAAAAATTTTGTTTTTGCTAGATAAATTATTCATACTTTTAGGAATATGTTGAGCGTTTAACCGTTTCAAAACTCAAATGATTTCAAAAGTTATAGATTTTGCTACGTCTGCGTCACTATTTCTATTGACTTCAGAGGTTACAACACTTTAAGATTTTCAAAAATTCTAAATGTTATTTTCTAGATAAATTGCTTATAATTTGAAGAATAATTTAAGTGTTTAACCATTTCAAAATTCAAATTATCTACTAAGTTATTACAATTAGAAGTGAGAGCGGCAGGGACTAGCTATTTTTTTTCAATGAGTGTTTTCCCGAAACTACGTTTTTCAAACTGTTGTACAAGATATCTCAGGATCTGTTCAACCGATTGTGATAAAATTGGAACCAAATATTCTTTATAATACTATCTATCAGATATAATATTTATATATAAGTATAATATGTTTTTTACGTATTAATACATGTATATATCCATACTTAACTAGAAATATTTATACGTAAAACTTGTGAAAGCCGGCAACTAAAGGGACCGAGATATCGGCCCGGCTTAGGCAGGTTTCTGGGATAAGCAGGTTTGTTCGAAGCCGTAAATTATTTCGGTTTACGAAGGTCGTAATCAAAATTAGAAACCAAATTCTCATTAAACGTTTTATTACCATTTTAATTAACATAAAAACTTAAAGGAATTCATAAAAAACTCAACATTGAGCGCAAAATAGAATAAACATTAAACAAAACATATTTATCAAAATTGAAGCAAAGCACATAACGTACATGTACAAATTTTTATTTTTGACTCAAGAAATATTTATCGATTTTTGTCTGTTTTCTCTCAGGGAGCTTCTTCTGCAGTTCACTTTCTGTCTCGAATTCCAATTGCTCAACCTTGTCGAACATACAAAAGTATCCTTCCATTTTTGAATAGTTTTTAAGAACTTCCAAGGCCATTAAAACTTCTTTAGAACTAGGTGTAGGAGTGCTTTCTTCTAAAGATTCCAACTCCTCGTCTGCCTCATTTACTTGATCTACGTTTTAATTTAATATGTCTTCTAATATCTATCGAATCTGTTTCTGTCATCACAATATCGTCGATCGAATTGTAATCTGCAGCATTTGCGTTTGTTGAATCGGGTTCTGAAATGTTTATTAATTCTTGCAGCTCGTTCGTATCGAGTAATTCGTTGGAGCCTTCGCATTGAAATGGAAATCCACAGTTTATCACACAATTTGCATTTATGTGTTCCAAAGCCTTCGAAAAAATCATTATTGCATCCAGAACATTTATCTCTTTAACCAAGTCAGAAGCTTTACGACAAGTAGCCATATTAGCAATGACTTTTTCGAGCAGTAATTTTCTGTAATGTATTTTTGCACACTGTATGATACCATTGTCTAAGGGCTGCAAGACAGAAGTACAGTTTGGTGGAAAGAAGAAAATTTCAATATTAGACATTTTAGGATGGCATGTGGCATTATCAATTAAGAATAGAATTTTTCTGTTTTCTCAAATCATTTGCTGATTTGTTATGGCCCAATATAAGGAAGATTCTTCCAGCAGCCAAGGGCGCATTTTAGTGAAATAATTAGCAATTGCTAAACAGTATCGTGGCATGGTACTGTTCTGCAAGTGTCGGTTATTTTGCTGATTAGCTCAACAGCTGGCTGCAATGAGCGCTAAGTGGAGCAATCGACGATTACAATAATAATTAACCTAGCATGGTAATTATTATGTAAAGCGATTGTCTCCTACTGAGCGACTCAGGTGCTGCAACCGGTAGAACAAACGGCAAGGTTGTTGTCGTTTGTTTACATCCGCGTTGTTAAGTAAAGTCTACTTCCGAATATTGGGGCATAAAAGACCAATAACTGGTCTGGCGAGTGCCGTTTTATTATCAGTCATCGCAGTGTCAAGTTTCGGTTCGGATTAGATTGTTCAAGTTGTTAAGATAGGTCAGTTTCGTTGTATTATAATAAAGAATTAATGTGTAAAGAAGTTGAGAGTTTTATTCAGTTCGGTTCATAATTGATATTTTCTATAGTTACTTATTCGATTGCTTTTGCTGAAGATATTCTGTAAAAATTGATGCAGTCATCCATGCTTTTGCATTTGCTCTATAACTAACTGGCAATTGATTTTTGTCCAGATTTTTAAAACAACGCGGCTGTTTACTCTTTCCGATCACCAATGGTTTACCAAGTTTTCCATCAGCGAAAACAGTTAACAGAATTGAAAGACGTTTCTTAGACATTTTGCCTCCGAAACACCTCTCACCTTTCAACTGCACTGTTTTATGAGGCATCATGCGAAAAAATTACGCCGTTTCATCGATTTCCTTCGCTTTTTCCTTCAGCATTGGACCACTGACTGGAAAATTCTTCGATCCGGCAGCACAAAACCACTCGTAAACAGTTTGATTCAAACTTTCAGTGATTTCCTTTCTTAATTTTTTCTTTACCACATTCTGGCCCTGATTAATTTTGTCGGTTATTGAGTTCTTATTTTTAAGTGCTTCATAGATCTGAGTTTTACCGCATTGAAAAAATGTGGCCACCTCGTGAACCTTCTTTCTTCCGACTGTAACCAACTGTACAGCGTCATACTTTTCCCTCAAGGTTAAAATTTTCATTTTTGCTATATCTTAAATAAAAATCCGTAAGCAAAATTTCCAGAAGGAATTAGAAAAAAAATTCAAACCTAGATTGTTTTCTTCTTGAAAATTAACAATTTTCTACTTAATAAGAATGAATAAATGCAATCCGCCCGCGCTCAACACCTAACACAACTAAATTTTAATTGCGAACTGAAATGCAAAGATAAACTTTATGTATTCATATATGTACGGTGAGTTCCCGTTTAAGGACTGTTGTATGCACTGGCACCAAATCTGTCATTTTCGTGCTTCTTTCTTCTCACCACATCAGTGCCAGGGAAGAAAAGAATACGAATTCGGTAGCAGTACGTATACACAAAACCGCAGAAAAAAATTCACTAATAAACAGGAGAAACGAACAATTACATCACTAAACAGCAATTGCTTACTCCTTCTTTCGACACCTTTATCCGTCAAGAAGCATCAAGTGTGTCCACGCATATAGCAACATGCATATCATATAAAGCACTTAAGCGAAACGAAACGAATTCTGAAGTGCCAAACACAATTCCGCCGTTCCGATTCAATTCGATTCGATTCAATTCGATCCGTTACGTGCATGAGCACAATTGTTCCGTTCAAACTTACCATCAATTTTAAATTTTTCATTAAAATTTTTCCAGATTTTGTCTTTTCTGTTTACATCCATGTAAAATTTGTTGCCTTTGTCATAAAGCTCTTCATATTTTTTAATTTCTTCAATAAAAACTTCTTCATGCATCTTGAGTTATACACAAATATTTTACAGGTAATTTTTCTAGGTTATGTCATCCGTAAAAGTTGAAATTTGCTCAACTTCTCCGTTTCGATTCGATCCGTTTCGATCCATTTCGGTGTAATGTGTCCAATTGCACGTACGTCTCATATAAGCAAATTTGATATTTGTACGTATCGGATCGAAACGATGCAATTGTATTTCCCACTTAAGAAAACAGAACAGACACATTCTGTTTACTCTTCCTTGCATTTCTTTTCACCCCGAAAATTTAAAATTACGAGCCACGTAGAACAACATTCCACACACTTAAAAATGTAAATCCGTCATTGCCAGGTTAAAAATGTATGGGATATTTCATAATAATTTTTTAATTTTGTCCGGCTTCCGCGTCTGACAAGTTTTCCGGCTTCCGCGTCTGACAAGTTTTCCGGCTTTGGCGCATATCTTAGGAATAAAATTTTAGACAGGGCCTTACAAAATAGGTAAATTCCCGGCTTTAACAGTTTTCCGTTTTTCACAGGTTCCGGCTTTCAAAGGTTTTACCCACAACATTTTGCCCTCAATTATACATTTTTTGCGATCTATCAAATACAGCATTGACTATACCTGAAGAGTTACATTGTAAAAGACTTTTATTATACTACTGCAATAAAACGTAAGATTTGCATCCGATAGATGGCACTGCAGTCAACCGTCAAACTTCAAAAGAGATCTCAGCTAAATTCCGTTTTATTGACAGCTAGATGTTCCAAGTAAGTTTGGAAGATATCATCTTTTGCATTTGTTATTAATAACATACGCTAATTATAGAAGAAGAAAGTTCTTTTTAATTGATGATGTTTTTTTATAAGAAGTAATTCATTCATCAAGCGAGTAATTTGTTTGGCGAGTCAATAAAAAAATAAAGTGAGTGTGAGTGTTTTAAGTGAATAAAAACTAAAAATCTTGAATTCTGATCTATTTTTACAAACGCTATTTACTACCTTTTTTTTTATTAGGGTACCAAATCTTCATGCTTAAGCCTTTCTCTACAAAAAGTATAACGTAGTCCACTCATGGTAGGGCTGTTTGTTTGGTAAAGTAAAATTTAATTTAAGTCTGCACAGGATAGGATAGGAATCAGGAGAGTCCTCTTATTTATAAGTAAATCTACGATTTCTGAACTCATGAAGACACTTAGATTTGCTAATACAATTGCAATGTGCATATTCTGTTGGGCGAAAATCTTATTTTATCCAATCGCCCCGTTTTACGAATTTATTATCTGTTGATGTTTGGCAGATGGGACAAATAAGAAGATCTCGAAGATTATAATGGTTTTATTTGCTGATAGGAATCATTGAGGGTCAATCAAAATTAATTTAATTAAAAAAAAAATAGTTTTAGTTTTGGTCTCTATCACATAACATACGATACTATGATTAAAGTAGAGTATTAGGTACATGTTTTCACAAAGATTTATGTCTTAATGTAATTCGATTTGTAAGATAAATAAATATAAATATAGATACATACATAGAAGAGCTGTAGACACGGAGTGCAATGAACACCTTCATTGGATTTGACAATTCGAATTTAAATCCCCATTTACCATTTCAACCCTCGACATAATCTGTTGCTTCCGCTCCACATTTACGCTTCAATTCCTTTCACACTTGTCGCTGTTTTGTCTCTAAAAACTCAGCATAGATATAGCCAGAGCACATCTAGATGTTATATATCCTGTAATCCTCTAGAGTATAATCCTCCAAGTAACAAAAAGGGAGCATTAGCAGGGCAGGAAAATAAAAGACGAGAAGAAAATGAAGTGAACGCTTTCGATGATTACAACTCACATAACACGGGGGTCGTAAAAAGTTTAGATTGGTCGTAGACCCGGAACGGGGGTGTCCGGACCATGCCATAAGCAATACATCGGCACGTCTCCAGAATAAGTGCAAATAAGTAAACAAAGAGTAAGTGAAGTGATATGAATTCAGTACACCGAAATCTTCTTCCCGTCTGCAATTTCTCCCAATGTATACCTACAGTTTTTCCCTATAGAGCAGGAGTTTTTCATTATCATAACCCTAGCTCCGGTCAGTCCTCCAGAATGACAATACAACATTGAATGCATTCGTTAGTATTATAGGTGCGATTAGACATACTCGTACATTAGTGTGTATGATAATTAAATTTTTTTCGTTGCATTGAGCTACGATTCCTATTGAATCCTTGTTAACTAGACTTGAAATTTGAAGAAATCTAGATAGGCACGCAATTTCTATATGAAGCCAACAAATACTGATTATTGAATTTTTAATGTGTCATAATTATCGTAATTTAGCTGTTAACTATAATACACTGCGCATCAATATGCTCCTCTCTATTTAACACTGATCCAAATTGCGGATTTACTCTACATGAGGACGCCGTAGAAGCCACTTTACAATTTGATGGTGTTGCGAAATAACAGTGGTTTGAAATATAATTGTTCTGTTGTTCCTAATGTTTCCCTTTATATATCCTGCTAGTGTGTGTCCGGCTGTTTCGCTAGGCTCGGCCCGATCGTATTTTCGATCATCTAGATCTTTCGCGTGTTGTTTAGAATAAGAATGAAGAGGATCGGAGCTTAAATAGTCGAGATTTGAAGAGAATAATGCGCCAGTTCAGATTATATATTTCCAATCATGTATACCTCCTTAGCTATCAGGGAACCTTTGCAATGGGATAGTAATGTCCTTTCAGCTCCTTATACTACTCGTTCCGTTCTTGTTTGTACTTCTGCCATTTATGTAAGAAAGAGCCGACACAATGGTATCTCAATTCTAACGTTAAAGCTGTATGTATTTTCAATCTCAGTCCTTTCTTCTCTTTTTGATGTGGATCAAAAAATAGGATAATCGACCTTACTTGTCCTCCAACGATCGTCCTTGTCTTTTCGTCGCCACTAGTCGTAGCCTGCTTACGGTAGGTGATGTATCTTTGTATCTCCGCTACTATGGTCGTTTCATTGTCTCCATCGATCAATTTCACCAATGCAATTGGCAATTTATCTGTGCATGACCCCCGCACTGGCCCAGGCTTCTGAAGCTACATTCGTTCTTGCTTAAGTGATAAGAGTTTTACCACATAAAAATTAGTTTAGGAAATAATTGTAAAAGTGGATGACTCTTCCAATTGCATGGATAAATCCAGATTAAATAGTGGAAATAGTGTGAAATAACAGTAATTTACATAAACTTATGTTGTATGAAGAAGTGTCCGCCTTCTATATAACATCGGATTTTAATCATATGAAATCCGCTCTTCACTTGGGCTCTATAGAGGTTATAATGAGGATCTAATTTGCTGTATAAGTATTTGAAAATTATTCTTGGCAAGTAGAAATTCTCATTTAACAAAAAGCGAAAGTTTTTTTTGTATTTAGACCGTATTGGATTAGAAATAAATTGAATTTACTCAAAATATCTTTCAGATAATAAGTTGAGAGCAGCTTGTTAACAACAATAACTAAAATTGTAACACTTCATGAAAAAAGGATGAGGTGCAGTTGCTATGTCAGGTTATTGTTGCTATGCCAATATTGTTGCCATGTGCCTTTGACTACCGTTCTTGGTGCCGTGTGCAAACTCTGGCTATATAAACAGCAATCTGACTTAACTCGATCTCTTTTTCAGTTTGGCAGTGCTGTGATCAAGTGGTTATCTACTCTTAATGTTATTTCCCAGTGTTCTAATTTTTTTTTACAAATCAAATACTTTGTTTAGTTGACGATTAAAATATATATTCTTATTCTGGGTCTCGACTGGATTAAGAGTTTTGGTTTGATAAGCGACTAAAATAAAGATTCTTACTGTGGGTATCAACTACAGTAAGAATGAATTACTAACACCAAACACTTTATTGCGGATCTCGACTGTAACAAAAATTCTTATTGCGGGTCTAGACTGCAGTAAGAATAAATTACTAACACAAAACACTTTATGGCGGGTCTCGACTGTAATTAAGATTCTTACTGTGGGTACCGACTGCAGTAAGAATAAATTACTAACACCAAACACTTTATTGCGGGTCTCGACTGTAATAAAGATTCTTATTGCAGGTCTGGACTGTAATAAGAATAAATTACTAACACAAAACCGTTTATTGCGGGTCTCGACTGTAATAAAGATCCTTATTGCGGGTCTCGACTGCAGTAAGAATAAATTACTAACACAAAACACTTTATTGCGGGTCTCGACTGTAATTAAGATTCTTCTTGTGGTACCGACTGCAGTAAGAATAAATTACTAACACCAAACACTTTATTGCGGGTCTCGACTGTAATAAAGATTCTTATTGCGGGTCTCGACTGCAGTAAGAATAAATTACTAACTCAAAACACTTTATTGCGGGTCTCGACTGTAATTAAGATTCTTACTGTGGATACCGACTGCAGTAAGAATAAATTACTAACACAAAACACTTTATGGCGGGTCTCGACTGTAATTAAGATTCCTACTGTGGTTTCCGACTGCAGTAAGAATATATTACTAACATCAAACACTTTATTGCGGCTCTCGACTGTAATAAAGATTCTTATTGCGGGTCTCGACTGTAATAAGAATAAATTACTAACACAAAACCCTTTATTGCGGGTCTCGACTGTAATTAAGATTCTTATTGCGGGTCTCGACTGCAGTAAGAATAAATTACTATCACAAAACACTTTATTGCGGGTCTCGACTGTAATTAAGATTCTTACTGTAGGTACCGACTGCAGTAAGAATAAATTACTAACACCAAACACTTAATTGCGGGTCTCGACTGTAATAAGGATTCTTATTGCGGGTCTTGACTGTAATAAGAATAAATTACTTACACAAAACCCTTTATTGCGGATCTCGACTGTAATAAAGATTCTTATTGCGGGCCTCGACTGTAATAAGAATAAATAACTAACATAAAACCCTTTATTGCGGGTCTCGACTGTAATAAGAATAAATTACTAACATATAACGCTTTATTGTGGGTCTCGACTGTAATAAAGATTCTTTCTGTGGGTATCGAGTGCAGTCAGAAGTACTAACCTCACTTTATTCTGGGTCTCGATTGAGTTATATATGCCATCCTTTTGCGATTAGTCTCATACCACTGAAAAAATACTGTCTTGGCTGTTATAATATTTCTGTCACAACATATCTTCAATATGTCTTTATTATCTAGTATCATCCGTAATTTCATATTTTCCCAGTATTTAAATCAGGGTATAATCGTAACACATCCAAGATTTGGCTATGCGTGGGTGGGGAGGGGGCCGTAGTTGTTCCAAGTCCAAAAGGAGGCTGAAAAATAGGCGACCTGCGCCCATCTCAGCACTTAAGAACTGATATTATATATTTAAAGGTTTTATTGTATTTTATCGGACTTTGTAATAATATACAGATTAAATTTTACACACAATTTGTAAATCATGTTAAAAAAACGTTGGTCGCCCCTGGGGTATAAGCAGAATATAATGAAATTATCGAGAAATCACAAAACTATGTGTCATTCCTAAAATGCTTGAAGCGATTCATAACAGCAAAATTTATCCGTATATTTGAAATGTGATTTAAAATTTAGTAAGCTTAACGCATGCTATAAAATTAATAATTAAATTGGGCATACAAGTCGAGGTTATTTACATTGATCTCTCGAAGGCTTTTGATAAAGTTAATCATACTGTTACATACCTGTTACATGTACGCGAGATGGCGGAATTCTTGCAGCTCACCTGAAATTCATATTTAAAACAAAACAAAACCAAAAGGGCGAGTGATAGATCACGACAGCCGAAGGAAAGATAGACCTTTTTTCCTTTTAATGCATACATTAGGTTTATTCAAACGACATGTTATATAATTCCTACTTATGTACATATACTACCGCAATTTTTTCTTAGAAATTTACTGGAAATCGTTGACAGAATTTGTTTAATTAAAGAAGAATCCATATCTTATCTTTTCTTATAATTTCATTCGTTTTTCGCTAAGAAAAATCTTTTTTGACAAGAAGAAATCAAAATCTAGGCGTTGCGTGTGTAGGGTGGGAGGGGAGGGTTGGAGGGGCTCTCCGTGTATCATTCCACATCGAAGAGCTGAAATTTTGTACGGGGACTTAACAAAAAAGTAAAATTAATTTCGAAATGATACAATTCGAGCAACTCCTTCGTTGGGGTGCCATACAAAAATTTCGTTTTCCACTTCCCCTTTTTGGTGTTGCCATATAAAAATTTAGGTTTTTTACGGATATTGTGAAAACGATCAATCTTAGACATTTTTATTGTACTAAAAACTTCTTCAGAATATCAAATCCTATAAGATTAGTTGGGTCTAATCATTTTTTCTGTCCAATGAACTGTTCTAGAAATATATGCGAAAAACCACTGCAAAAATCAAAATTGCTCAAATGGGGTGACCATTCGAAATTTCATATGGGAATTCATCTAGGCCAGGGTATCATAAGAATTGGTCTTAGACCAATTCTAGGTTTTTTACTTGTTTCTTAGAAATTTACTGGAAATATTTTTTTTATTTGTATGCAGTATTAGATACCGACGGCAATGCCTTGCTCCAATATAAAATCAACTAGGCTTCGACCTGATGTAGAGAAGGCCTAAATCTTTTCTTGGAAATTTACTGGATGACAACGAGTGCTTGGTGGCGGCTAATATTTTTTATGAGCGTAGACGCTAGTTAAGCAATAAGCATTCATTCCTTCTTAGAAATTTACAGAAAATGTTTCGGCAGAGTTTTTATTCATTTAGTGGCTCGTTAGCTCAGTGGTAAGAGCAGTCGCCCGGCAAGCGGAAGGTCCCGGTTTCAAACCCGGACGAGACGGTTGTTTTTTCTTCTTGTATTTATGATTTAATTTAGAACCGTTAAAAATAAAAGTTCTTAAAAATTCTTCTATTCTATATCAAGTGAATTTAAAAATTCGGCTGGATAATTTAATGCTTCATTTTCATCACCGACAGTGTCGATTGATTTGAAAGATTTCAGTTCGCCTGGCAATGACTGTTGTACATGAAAATTAATTTCGTCAACATCAAAATTTCTCGCTGCCAAAATAGCACGTTGACTGAGCCAAATATGGTTCAAGTAATTATTCGGTATAGCCGGGAAGACACTATCAATTCATTTTTGTTTCGAATTATGGATAGTGCAGAGATTGTCTGACAGTGTATTCTCTATTTGGATGCAGTTCTATTTGATCGTTGCCAATATCTAGCAATAGTTCAGAGAATTTGTTCGCCGCCGGATCGTTTTGCAAATACATGTTGATGGTCAATCCAGCTGTCTCGACGCTTCGCAAAAAAAATGATTATTTTGAACATGCGTTAATATCATCGACATAAGTAGGACCAGGAAAGACTGACAATGTCTGTCGGAAATCACCGAATAATTTGTCGTTGCCGTTTAAATAGTTCTATGCAATGCTTCGAGTGAATATTTATGAGCCATAGTACCTTCATCCCTGATAATGATCGAACTTTTTTGCAACATTGGCGCCACTCCGCTGTTTTTTTAATGCTACACCGCCATTTGTAGAAAGTTTACACAATTACGACCCCCGAAAATTTTTTAGATCTCGAAAACAGCGTCTCCTATCGTATCCACAACTATACTATTTTTTTAGCTGAAACATCCGCTCACCTCAACTGCTTTCTATTCCATGAGATACAATAATTTCTAGCTTTGGAGAACCGCTCTCTAGATCAATGATTAAGTTTAATATCTCCCGTGGATCGTTGGATTTGTATTAGTCTACACTGTACCTAAATTTAAGACACATTTTTCCCTAAAAGTAAAAGTAATTTTCTCCGATATAAAAAAATCAGTTTAATTTCCCAAATCATACAATGCACTCAGGCATTTGGCACCAGAAAACCTATAAAGTAACTACACAGTAAAAAATAATTCCATAAAGTGAGTGGCAACAATTTGTGCCACAAGGGTTAGGTATTTGTCGTTAAGATTAGGGAAAACTTCACCTTGGAAAACGTAGATTAGGTTTTTATCCCTAAAATATAGGTAGGTTTTCTCCCTCAAATGTAGGGAATTTCTGTTTCCCCCCTAAAATGTAGGGAATATTCCCCAAAATGTAGGGAATTTTCATTTTTTTATTTCCCCCCTAAAATATAGGGACTATTCCCTAAAATTTAAGGAATATTCCCTAAAATGTAGGGAAGAGGTGGTAACACCACCCCCTTGAAAAAACATAAGAATGAGCTGAATAGCCTATTTTTTGTAGGCGATACTAATAAGTAGTACGGACGCTATATAGGTGCGCTGGGCACGCTCAAACAAAATATTGAAAAACAATATATGACTTGTTTTCAAAAACAATGTGTGAATTATATAAATGAAAATATATTTCCATAAAAAATGAAGAATAATACGAAATTTATTGAATGTTCTCTTCCTTATATCCAAAAGAGCTAACATTTCGGGAACTTTCCGTACTTTATAGGTTTTCTAGTTCCAAATACCTAAATTCATTGAATGTTCCATTGATTTGGGGAAATTTAATTGATTTTCCCTTTATATCGGACAAAATTACATTTATTTTTAAGGAAAAACGTGTCTTAAGTTTAGGGAATAGTCCTATTATTTTTTACAGTGTACGTAAAATTCCGAAAATGTGAAGCTCTCTTGGATATAAGGAAG
>CAWVNZ010003037.1:0-69519 GCA_963930735.1 Dioctria linearis
AGAAAAGGCAATCCCTGGCGCAATTAAAATTTGCGACAGTAGAAAATTATTTTTTGAAAAATTTACTATAGAAAAGGCAATCCCTGGCGCAATTAAAATTTTGGGACAGTATAAATAAAATTTTGAAAAATTTACTATAGAAAAGGCAATCCTTGCGTATTTAAAATTTGCGACAGTAAAAAATTATTTTTTGAATAATTTACTATAGAAAAAGCAATCCCTGGCGGATTTAAAATTTGCGACAGTAAAAAATTAATTTGTGAAAAATTTACTATAGAAAAGGCAATCCCTGGCGTATTTAAAATTTGCGACAGTAAAAAATTAATTTTTGAAAAATTAATATAGAAAAGGCAATCCCTGGCGTAATTAAAATTTGCGACAGTAAATAATTATTTTTTGAAAATTTACTGTAGAAAAGGCTATCCCTGGCGCAATTAAAATTTGCGACAGTAAAAAAATTATTTTTGAAAAATTTACTATAGAAAAGGCAATCCATGGCGCAATTAAAATTTGCGACAGTAACAAATTATTTTTTTGCAAAATTTACTATAGAAAAGGCAATCCCTGGCGCAATTAAAATTTGCGACAGTAAAAAATTATTTTTTGAATAATTTACTATAGAAAAGGCAATCCCTGGCGCAATTAAAATTTGCGACAGTAAAAAATTATTTTTGAATAATTTACTATAGAAAAGGCAATCCCTGGCGTAATTAAAATTTGCGACAGTAAAAAATTATTTTTGAAAAATTTACTATAGGAAAAGGCAATCCCTGGCGCAATTAAAATTTGCGACAGTCTAAAATTAAATTCTGAAAAATTTTACTGTAGAAAAGGCAATCGCTGGTGTAATTAAAATTTGCGACAGTAGAAAATTATTTTTTTGAAAAATTTACTATAGAAAAGGCAATCCCTGGCGCAATTAAAACTTGCGACAGTAAAAAATTATTTTTTGAAAAATTTACTATAGAAAAGGCAATCCCTGGCGTAATTAAAATTTTCGACAGTAAAAAATTAGTTTTGAAAAATTTACTATAGAAAAGGCAATCCCTGGCGTAATTAAAATTTGCGACAGTAAAAAATTAATTTGTGAAAAATTTATTATAGAAAAGGCAATCCCTGGCGTATTTAAAATTTGCGACAGCAAAAAATTAATTTTTGAAAAATTTACTATAGAAAAGGCAATCCCTGGCGTAATTAAAATTTTTCGACAGTAAAAAATTATTTTTTGAAAAATTTACTGTAGAAATTGCAATCCTGGCGCAATTAAAATTTGCGACAGTAAAAAATTATTTTTTGAATAATTTACTATAGAAAAGGCAATCCCCTGCGTAATTAAAATTTGCGACAGTAAAAAACTATTTTTTGAATAATTTACTATAGAAAAGGCAATCCCTGGCGCAATTAAAATTTGCGACAGTATAAAATTAAATTCTGAAAAATTTACTGTAGAAAAGGCAATCGCTGGCGTAATTAAAATTTGCGACAGTAGAAAATTATTTTTTGAAAAATTTACTGTAGAAAAGGCAATCCCTGGCGGAATTAAAATTTGCGACAGTAAAAAATTATTTTTTGAATAATTTACTATAGAAAAGGCAATCCCTGGCGTATTTAAAATTTTCGACAGTAAAAAATTAGTTTTTCAAAAATTTAATATACAAAAGGCAATCCCTGGCGCAATTAAAATTTGCGACAGTATAAAATTAAATTCTGAAAAATTTACTGTAGAAAAGGCAATCGCTGGCGTAATTAAAATTTGCGACAGTAGAAAATTAATTTTTGAAAAATTTACTATAGAAAAGGCAATCCCTGGCGCAATTAAAATTTGCGACAGTAAAAAATTATTTTTTGAAAAATTTACTATAGAAAAGGCAATCCCTGGCGTAATTAAAATTTGCGACAGTAAAAAATTAATTTGTGAAAAATTTACTATAGAAAAGGCAATCCCTGGCGTATTTAAAATTTGCGACAGTAAAAAATTAATTTTTGAAAAATTTACTATAGAAAAGGCAATCCCTGGCGTAATTAAAATTTTCGACAGTAAAAAATTATTTTTTGAAAAATTTACTGTAGAAAAGGCAATCCCTGGCGCAATTAAAATTTGCGACAGTAAAAAATTATTTTTTGAATAATTTACTATAGAAAAGGCAATCCCTGGCGTAATTAAAATTTGCGACAGTAAAAAATTATTTTTTGAATAATTTACTATAGAAATGGCAATCCCTGGAGCAATTAAAAATTGCGACAGTATAAAATTAAATTCTGAAAAATTTACTGTAGAAAAGGCAGTCGCTGGCGTAATTAAAATTTGCGACAGTAGAAAATTATTTTTTGAAAGATTTACTATAGAAAAGGCAATCCTTGGCGCAATTAAAATTTGCGACAGTAAAAAATTATTTTTTGAAAAATTTACTATAGAAAAGGCAATCCCTGGCGTAATTAAAATTTTCGACAGTAAAAAATTAGTTTTTGAAAAATTTACTATAGAAAAGGCAATCCCTGGAGCAATTAAAATTTGCGACAGTAAAAAATTATTTTTTGAATAATTTACTATAGAAAAGGCAATCCCTGGCGCAATTAAAACTTGCGACAGTATAAAATTAATTTTTGAAAAATTTACTATAGAAAAGGCAATCCCTGGCGTAATTAAAATTTGCGACAGTAAAAAATTCTTTTTTGAAAAATTTACTATAGAAAAGGCAATCCCTGGCGCAATTAAAATTTGCGACAGTAAAAAATTATTTTTTGAATAATTTACTATAGAAAAGGCAATCCCTGGCGGATTTAAAATTTGTGACAGTAAAAAATTAATTTTTGAAAAATTTTCTGTAGAAAAGGCAATCCCTGGCGCAATTAAAATTTGCGACAGTAAAAAATTAAATTTTGAAAAATTTACTATAGAAAAGGCAATCCCTGGCGTAATTAAAATTTGCGACAGTAAAAAATTATTTTTTGAAAAATTTACTATACAAAAGGCAATCCCTGGCGTAATTAAAATTTTCGACAGTAAAAAATTATTTTTTGAAAAATTTACTGTAGAAAGGCAATCCCTGGCGCAATTAAAATTTGCGACAGTATAAAATAAAATTTTGAAAAATTTACTATAGAAAAGGCAATCCCTGGCGTATTTAAAATTTGCGACAATAAAAAATAAATTTTTGAAAAATTTACTATAGAAAAGGCAATCCCTGGCGCAATTAAAATTTGCGACAGTAAAAAATTATTTTTTGAAAAATTTACTGTAGAAAAGGCAATCCCTGGCGTAATTAAAACTTGCGACAGTAAAAAATTAGTTTTTGAAAAATGTACTATAGAAAAGGCAAACCCTGGCGCAATTAAAATTTGCGACAGTAGAAAATTATTTTTTGAAAAATTTACTATAGAAAAGGCAATCCCTGGCGCAATTAAAATTTGCGACAGTATAAAATAAAATTTTGAAAAATTTACTATAGAAAAGGCAATCCCGGGCGTATTTAAAATTTGCGACAGTAAAAAATTATTTTTTGAATAATTTACTATAGAAAAAGCAATCCCTGGCGGATTTAAAATTTGCGACAGTAAAAAATTAATTTGTGAAAAATTTACTATAGAAAAGGCAATCCCTGGCGTATTTAAAATTTGCGACAGTAAAAATTAATTTTTGAAAAATTTAATATAGAACAGGCAATCCCTGGCGTAATTAAAATTTGCGACAATAAATAATTATTTTTTGAAAAATTTATGTAGAAAAGGCAATCCCTGGCGCAATTAAAAGTTGCGACAGTAAAAAATTATTTTTTGAAAAATTTACAATAGAAAAGGCAATCCCTGGCGCAATTAAAATTTGCGACAGTAACAAATTATTTTTTTGCAAAATTTACTATAGAAAAGGCAATCCCTGGCGCAATTAAAATTTGCGACAGTAAAAAATTATTTTTTGAATAATTTACTATAGAAAAGGCAATCCCTGGCGCAATTAAAATTTGCGACAGTAAAAAATTATTTTTTGAATAATTTACTATAGAAAAGGCAATCCCTGGCGTAATTAAAATTTGCGACAGTAAAAAATTATTTTTTGAAAAATTTACTATAGAAAAGGCAATCCCTGGCGCAATTAAAATTTGCGACAGTCTAAAATTAAATTCTGAAAAATTTACTGTAGAAAAGGCAATCGCTGGCGTAATTAAAATTTGCGACAGTAGAAAATTATTTTTTGAAAAATTTACTATAGAAAAGGCAATCCCTGGCGCAATTAAAACTTGCGACAGTAAAAAATTATTTTTTGAAAAATTTACTATAGAAAAGGCAATCCCTGGCGTAATTAAAATTTTCGACAGTAAAAAATTAGTTTTTGAAAAATTTACTATAGAAAAGGCAATCCCTGGCGTAATTAAAATTTGCGACAGTAAAAAATTAATTTGTGAAAAATTTATTATAGAAAAGGCAATCCCTGGCGTATTTAAAATTTGCGACAGCAAAAAATTAATTTTTGAAAAATTTACTATAGAAAAGGCAATCCCTGGCGTAATTAAAATTTTCGACAGTAAAAAATAATTTTTTGAAAAATTTACTGTAGAAGAGGCAATCCCTGGCGCAATTAAAATTTGCGACAGTAAAAAATTATTTTTTGAATAATTTACTATAGAAAAGGCAATCCCTGGCGTAATTAAAATTTGCGACAGTAAAAAACTATTTTTTGAATAATTTACTATAGAAAAGGCAATCCCTGGCGCAATTAAAATTTGCGACAGTATAAAATTAAATTCTGAAAAATTTACTGTAGAAAAGGCAATCGCTGGCGTAATTAAAATTTGCGACAGTAGAAAATTATTTTTTGAAAAATTTACTGTAGAAAAGGCAATCCCTGGCGCAATTAAAATTTGCGACAGTAAAAAATTATTTTTTGAATAATTTACTATAGAAAGGCAATCCCTGGCGTAATTAAAATTTTCGACAGTAAAAAATTAGTTTTTGAAAAATTTACTATAGAAAAGGCAATCCCTGGCGCAATTAAAATTTGCGACAGTATAAAATTAAATTCTGAAAAATTTACTGTAGAAAAGGCAATCGCTGGCGTAATTAAAATTTGCGACAGTAGAAAATTAATTTTTGAAAAATTTACTATAGAAAAGGCAATCCCTGGCGCAATTAAAATTTGCGACAGTAAAAAATTATTTTTTGAAAAATTTACTATAGAAAAGGCAATCCCTGGCTTAATTAAAATTTGCGACAGTAAAAAATTAATTTGTGAAAAATTTACTATAGAAAAGGCAATCCCTGGCGTATTTAAAATTTGCGACAGTAAAAAATTAATTTTTGAAAAATTTACTATAGAAAAGGCAATCCCTGGCGTAATTAAAATTTTCGACAGTAAAAAATTATTTTTTGAAAAATTTACTATAGAAAAGGCAATCCCTGGCGCAATTAAAATTTGCGACAGTAAAAAATTATTTTTTGAAAAATTTACTATAGAAAAGGCAATCCCTGGCGTAATTAAAATTTTCGACAGTAAAAAATTAGTTTTTGAAAAATTTACTATAGAAAAGGCAATCCCTGGCGCAATTAAAATTTGCGACAGTAAAAAATTATTTTTTGAATAATTTACTATAGAAAAGGCAATCCCTGGCATAATTAAAATTTTCGACAGTAAAAAATTAGTTTTTGAAAAATTTACTATAGAAAAGGCAATCCATGGCGCAATTAAAATTTGCGACAGTAAAAAATTATTTTTTGAAAAATTTACTATAGAAAATGCAATCCCTGGCGCAATTAAAACTTGCGACAGTATAAAATTAATTTTTGAAAAATTTACTATAGAAAAGGCAATCCCTGGCGTAATTAAAATTTGCGACAGTAAAAAATTCTTTTTTGAAAAATTTACTATAGAAAAGGCAATCCCTGGCGCAATTAAAATTTGCGACAGTAAAAAATTATTTTTTGAATAATTTACTATAGAAAAGGCAATCCCTGGCGGATTTAAAATTTGTGACAGTAAAAAATTAATTTTTGAAAAATTTACTGTAGATAAGGCAATCCCTGGCGCAATTAAAATTTGCGACAGTAAAAAATTAAATTTTGAAAAATTTACTATAGAAAAGGCAATCCCTGGCGTAATTAAAATTTGCGACAGTAAAAAATTATTTTTTGAAAAATTTACTGTAGAAAAGGCAATCCCTGGCGTAATTAAAATTTTCGACATTAAAAAATTAATTTTTGAAAAATTTACTATAGAAAAGGCAATCCCTGGCGCAATTAAAATTTGCGACAGTAAAAAATTAATTTTTGAAAAATTTACTATAGAAAAGGCAATCCCTGGCGTAATTAAAATTTGCGACAGCAAAAAATTATTTTTTGAAAAATTTACTATACAAAAGGCAATCCCTGGCGTATTTAAAATTTGCGACACTAAAAAATTAATTTTTGAAAAATTTACTATAGAAAAGGCAATCCCTGGCGTAATTAAAATTTGCGACAGTAAAAAATTATTTTTTGAAAAATTTACTGTAGAATAGGCAATCCCTGGCCTAATTAAAACTTGCGACAGTAAAAAATTAGTTTTTGAAAAATTTACTACAGAAAAGGCAATCCCTGGCGCAATTAAAATTTGCGACAGTAAATAATTATTTTTTGAAAAATTTACTGTAGAAAAGGCAATCCCTGGCGCAATTAAAATTTGCGACAGTAAAAAATTATTTTTTGAAAAATTTACTATAGAAAAGGCAATCCCTGGCGCAATTAAAATTTGCGACAGTAACAAATTATTTTTTTGCAAAATTTACTATAGAAAAGGCAATCCCTGGCGCAATTAAAATTTGCGACAGTAAAAAATTATTTTTTGAATAATTTACTATAGAAAAGGCAATCCCTGGCGCAATTAAAATTTGCGACAGTAAAAAATTATTTTTTGAATAATTTACTATAGAAAAGGAAATCCCTGGCGTAATTAAAATTTGCGACAATAAAAAATTATTTTTTGAAAAATTTACTATAGAAAAGGCAATCCCCGGCGCAATTAAAATTTGCGACAGTCTAAAATTAAATTCTGAAAAATTTACTGTAGAAAAGGCAATCGCTGGCTTAATTAAAATTTGCGACAGTAGAAAATTATTTCTTGAAAAATTTACTATAGAAAAGGCAATCCCTCGCGCAATTAAAACTTGCGACAGTAAAAAATTATTTTTTGAAAAATTTACTATAGAAAAGGCAATCCCTGGCGTAATTAAAATTTTCGACAGTAAAAAATTAGTTTTTGAAAAATTTACTATAGAAAAGGCAATCCCTGGCGTAATTAAAATTTGCGACAGTAAAAAATTAATTTGTGAAAAATTTATTATAGAAAAGGCAATCCCTGGCGTATTTAAAATTTGCGACAGCAAAAAATTAATTTTTGAAAAATTTACTATAGAAAAGGCAATCCCTGGCGTAATTAAAATTTTCGACAGTAAAAATAATTTTTTGAAAAATTTACTGTAGAAAAGGCAATCCCTGGCGCAATTAAAATTTGCGACAGTAAAAAATTATTTTTTGAATAATTTACTATAGAAAAGGCAATCCCTGGCGTAATTAAAATTTGCGACAGTAAAAAACTATTTTTTGAATAATTTACTATAGAAAAGGCAATCCCTGGCGCAATTAAAATTTGCGACAGTATAAAAATTAAATTCTGAAAAATTTACTGTAGAAAAGGCAATCGCTGTCGTAATTAAAATTTGCGACAGTAGAAAATTATTTTTTGAAAAATTTACTGTAGAAAAGGCAATCCCTGGCGCAATTAAATTTGCGACAGTAAAAAATTATTTTTTGAATAATTTACTATAGAAAGGCAATCCCTGGCGTAATTAAAATTTTCGACAGTAAATAATTATTTTTTGAAAAATTTACTATAGAAAAGGCAATCCCTGGCGCAATTAAAATTTGCGACAGTAAAAAATTAAATTCTGAAAAATTTACTATAGAAAAGGCAATCACTGGCGCAATTAAAATTTTCGACAGTAAAAAATTATTTCTTGAAAAATTTTCTGTAGAAACGGGATTCCCTGGCGCAATTAAAATTTGCGACAGTAAAAAATTAAATTCTGAAAAATTTACTGTAGAAAAGGCAATCGCTATCGTAATTAAAATTTGCGACAGTAGAAAATTATTTTTTGAAAAATTTACTGTATAAAAGGCAATCCCTGGCGCAATTAAAATTTGCGACAGTAAAAAATTATTTTTTGAAAAATTTACTATAGAAAAGGCAATCCCTGGCGTAATTAAAATTTGCGACAGTAAAAAATTAATTTGTGAAAAATTTACTATAGAAAAGGCAATCCCTGGCGTATTTAAAATTTGCGAAAGTAAAAAATTAATTTCTGAAAAATTTACTATAGAAAAGGCAATCCCTGGCGTAATTAAAATTTTCGACAGTAAAAAATTATTTTTTGAAAAATTTACTGTAGAAAAGGCAATCCCTGGCGCAATTAAAATTTGCGACAGTAAAAAATTATTTTTTGAATAATTTACTATAGAAAAGGCAATCCCTGGAGTAATTAAAATTTGCGACAGTAAAAAATTATTTTTTGAATAATTTACTATAGAAATGGCAATCCCTGGCGCAAATAAAATTTGCGACAGTATAAAATTAAATTCTGAAAAATTTACTGTAGAAAAGGCAATCGCTGGCGTAATTAAAATTTGCGACAGTAGAAAATTATTTTTTGAAAAATTTACTATAGAAAAGGCAATCCCTGGCGCAATTAAAATTTGCGACAGTAAAAAATTATTTTTTGAAAAATTTACTATAGAAAAGGCAATCCCTGGCGTAATTAAAATTTTCGACAGTAAAAAATTAGTTTTTGAAAAATTTACTATAGAAAAGGCAATCCCTGGCGCAATTAAAATTTGCGACAGTAAATAATTATTTTTTGAAAAATTTACTATAGAAAAGGCAATCCCTGGCGCAATTAAAATTTGCGACAGTAAAAAATTATTTTTTGAATAATTTACTATAGAAAAGGCAATCCCTGGCGCAATTAAAATTTGCGACAGTAAAAAATTATTTTTTGAATAATTTACTATAGAAAAGGCAATCCCTGGCGTAATTAAAATTTGCGACAGTAAAAAATTATTTTTTGAAAAATTTACTATAGAAAAGGTAATCCCTGGCGCAATTAAAATTTGCGACAGTCTAAAATTAAATTCTGAAAAATTTACTGTAGAAAAGGCAATCGCTGGCGTAATTAAAATTTGCGACAGTAGAAAATTATTTTTTGAAAAATTTACTATAGAAAAGGCAATCCCTGGCGCAATTAAAACTTGCGACAGTAAAAAATTATTTTTTGAAAAATTTACTATAGAAAAGGCAATCCCTGGCGTAATTAAAATTTTCGACAGTAAAAAATTAGTTTTTGAAAATTTACTATAGAAAAGGCAATCCCTGGCGTAATTAAAATTTGCGACAGTAAAAAATTAATTTGTGAAAAATTTATTATAGAAAAGGCAATCCCTGGCGTATTTAAAATTTGCGACAGCAAAAAATTAATTTTTGAAAAATTTACTATAGAAAAGGCAATCCCTGGCGTAATTAAAATTTTCGACAGTAAAAAATAATTTTTTGAAAAATTTACTGTAGAAAAGGCAATCCCTGGCGCAATTAAAATTTGCGACAGTAAAAAATTATTTTTTGAATAATTTACTATAGAAAAGGCAATCCCTGGCGTAATTAAAATTTGCGACAGTAAAAAACTATTTTTTGAATAATTTACTATAGAAAAGGCAATCCCTGGCGCAATTAAAATTTGCGACAGTATAAAATTAAATTCTGAAAAATTTACTGTAGAAAAGGCAATCGCTGGCGTAATTAAAATTTGCGACAGTAGAAAATTATTTTTGAAAAATTTACTGTAGAAAAGGCAATCCCTGGCGCAATTAAAATTTGCGACAGTAAAAAATTATTTTTTGAATAATTTACTATAGAAAGGCAATCCCTGGCGTAATTAAAATTTTCGACAGTAAAAAATTAGTTTTTGAAAAATTTACTATAGAAAAGGCAATCCCTGGCGCAATTAAAATTTGCGACAGTATAAAATTAAATTCTGAAAAATTTACTGTAGAAAAGGCAATCCCTGGCGCAATTAAAACTTGCGACAGTATAAAATTAGTTTTTGAAAAATTTACTATAGAAAAGGCAATCCATGGCGCAATTAAAATTTGCGACAGTAAAAAATTATTTTTTGAAAAATTTACTATAGAAAAGGCAATCCCTGGCGCAATTAAAACTTGCGACAGTATAAAATTAATTTTTGAAAAATTTACTATAGAAAAGGCAATCCATGGCGCAATTAAAATTTGCGACAGTAAAAAATTATTTTTTGAAAAATTTACTATAGAAAAGGCAATCCCTGGCGCAATTAAAACTTGCGACAGTATAAAATTAATTTTTGAAAAATTTACTATAGAAAAGGCAATCCCTGGCGGATTTAAAATTTGTGACAGTAAAAAATTAATTTTTGAAAAATTTACTGTAGAAAAGGCAATCCCTGGCGCAATTAAAATTTGCGACAGTAAAAAAATTAAATTTTGAAAAATTTACTATAGAAAAGGCAATCCCTGGCGTAATTAAAATTTGCGACAGTAAAAAATAATTTTTTGAAAAATTTACTGTAGAAAAGGCAATCCCTGGCGTAATTAAAATTTTCGACATTAAAAAATTAATTTTTGAAAAATTTACTATAGAAAAGGCAATCCCTGGCGCAATTAAAATTTGCGACAGTAAAAAATTAATTTTTGAAAGCAATCCCTGGCGTAATTAAAATTTGCGACAGTAAAAAATTATTTTTTGAAAAATTTATTATACAAAAGGCAATCCCTGGCGTATTTAAAATTTGCGACACAAAAAAATTAATTTTTGAAAAATTTACTATAGAAAAGGCAATCCCTGGCGTAATTAAAATTTGCGACAGTAAAAAATTATTTTTTGAAAAATTTACTGTAGAATAGGCAATCCCTGGCCTAATTAAAACTTGCGACAGTAAAAAATTAGTTTTTGAAAAATTTACTATAGAAAAGGCAATCCCTGGCGCAATTAAAATTTGCGACAGTAGAAAATTATTTTTTGAAAAAATTAATATAGAAAAGGCAATCCCTGGCGCAATTAAAATTTGCGACAGTAAAAAATTATTTTTTGAATAATTTACTATAGAAATGGCAATCCCTGGCGCAAATAAAATTTGCGACAGTATAAAATTAAATTCTGAAAAATTTACTGTAGAAAAGGCAATCGCTGGCGTAATTAAAATTTGCGACAGTAGAAAATTATTTTTTGAAAAATTTACTATAGAAAAGGCAATCCCTGGCGCAATTAAAATTTGCGACAGTAAAAAATTATTTTTTGAAAAATTTACTATAGAAAAGGCAATCCCTGGCGTAATTAAAATTTCGACAGTAAAAAATTAGTTTTTGAAAAATTTACTATAGAAAAGGGCAATCCCTGGCGCAATTAAAATTTGCGACAGTAATAATTATTTTTTGAAAAATTTACTATAGAAAAGGCAATCCCTGGCGCAATTAAAATTTGCGACAGTAAAAAATAATTTTTTGAATAATTACTATAGATAAGGCAATCCCTGGCGCAATTAAAATTTGCGACAGTAAAAATTATTTTTTGAATAATTTACTATAGAAAAGGCAATCCCTGGCGTAATTAAAATTTGCGACAGTAAAAAACTATTTTTTGAATAATTTACTATAGAAAAGGCAATCCCTGGCGCAATTAAAATTTGCGACAGTATAAAATTAAATTCTGAAAAATTTACTGTAGAAAAGGCAATCGCTGGCGTAATTAAAATTTGCGACAGTAGAAAATTATTTTTTGAAAAAATTTACTGTAGAAAAGGCAATCCCTGGCGCAATTAAAATTTGCGACAGTAAAAAATTATTTTTTGAATAATTTACTATAGAAAGGCAATCCCTGGCGTAATTAAAATTTTCGACAGTAAAAAATTAGTTTTTGAAAAATTTACTATAGAAAAGGCAATCCCTGGCGCAATTAAAATTTGCGACAGTATAAAATTAAATTCTGAAAAATTTACTGTAGAAAAGGCAATCCCTGGCGCAATTAAAACTTGCGACAGTATAAAATTAGTTTTTGAAAAATTTACTATAGAAAAGGCAATCCATGGCGCAATTAAAATTTGCGACAGTAAAAAATTATTTTTGAAAAATGTACTATAGAAAAGGCAATCCCTGGCGCAATTAAAACTTGCGACAGTATAAAATTAATTTTTGAAAAATTTACTATAGAAAAGGCAATCCATGGCGCAATTAAAATTTGCGACAGTAAAAAATTATTTTTGAAAAATTTACTATAGAAAAGGCAATCCCTGGCGCAATTAAAACTTGCGACAGTATAAATAATTTTTGAAAAATTTACTATAGAAAAGGCAATCCCTGGCGGATTTAAAATTTGTGACAGTAAAAAATTAATTTTTGAAAAATTTACTGTAGAAAAGGCAATCCCTGGCGCAATTAAAATTTGCGACAGTAAAAAATTAAATTTTGAAAAATTTACTATAGAAAAGGCAATCCCTGGCGTAATTAAAATTTGCGACAGTAAAAAATAATTTTTTGAAAAATTTACTGTAGAAAAGGCAATCCCTGGCGTAATTAAAATTTTCGACATTAAAAAATTAATTTTTGAAAAATTTACTATAGAAAAGGCAATCCCTGGCGCAATTAAAATTTGCGACAGTAAAAAATTAGTTTTTGAAAAATTTACTATAGAAAAGGCAATCCCTGGCGCAATTAAAATTTGCGACAGTAGAAAATTATTTTTTGAAAAAATTAATATAGAAAAGGCAATCCCTGGCGCAATTAAAATTTGCGACAGTATAAAATAAAATTTTGAAAAATTTACTATAGAAAAGGCAATCCCTGGCGTATTTAAAATTTGCGACAGTAAAAAATTAATTTTTGAAAAATTTACTATAGAAAAGGCAATCCCTGGCGCATTTAAAATTTGCGACAGTAAAAAATTATTTTTTGAAAAATTTACTATAGAAAAGGCAATCCCTGGCGCAATTAAAATTTGCGACAGTAAAAAATTATTTTTCTGCAAAATTTACTATAGAAAGGCAATCCCTGGCGTAATTAAAATTTGCGACAGTAAAAAATTATTTTTTGAAAAATTTACTGTAGAAAACGCAATCCCTGGCGCAATTAAAATTTGCGACAGTAAAAAATTATTTTTTGAAAAATTTACTATAGAAAAGGCAATCCCTGGCGCAATTAAAATTTGCGACAGTAAAAAATTATTTTTTTGCAAAATTTACTATAGAAAAGGCAATCCCTGGCGCAATTAAAATTTGCGACAGTAAAAAATTATTTTTTGAATAATTTACTATAGAAAAGGCAATCCCTGGCATACTTCAAATTTTCACAGTAAAAAATTAGTTTTTGAAAAATTTACTATAGAAAAGGCAATCCCTGGCGCAATTAAAATTTGCGACAGTAAAAAATTATTTTTTGAGTAATTTACTATAGAAAAGGCAATCCCTGGCGTAATTAAAATTTTCGACAGTAAAAAATTAGTTTTTGAAAAATTTACTATAGAAAAGGCAATCCCTGGCGCAATTAAAATTTGCGACAGTAAAAAATTATTTTTTGAAAAATTTACTGTAGAAAAGGCAATCCCTTGGCGCAATTAAAATTTGCGTCAGTATAAAATTATTTTTTGAAAAATTTACTATAGAAAAGGCAATCCCTGGCGCAATTAAAATTTGCGACAGTAAAAAATTAATTTTTGACAAATTTACTATTGAAAAGGCAATCCCTGGCGTATTTAAAATTTGCTACAGTAAAAAATTAATTTGTGAAAAATTTACTATAGAAAAGGCAATCCCTGGCGAAATTAAAATTTGCGACAATATAAAATTAATTTTTGAACAATTTACTATAGAAAAGGCAATCCCTGGCGCAATTAAAATTTGCGACAGTAAAAAATTAATTTTTGAAAACTTTACTATTGAAAAGGCAATCCCTGGCGTAATTAAAATTTGCGACAGTAAAAAATTATTTTTTGAAAAATTTACTGTAGAAAAGGCAATCCCTGGCGCAATTAAAATTTGCGACAGTAAAAAATTATTTTTTGAAAAATTTACTATAGAAAATCCAATCCCTGGCGTAATTAAAATTTTCGACAGTAAAAAATTAGTTTTTGAAAATTTCACTATAGAAAAGGCAATCCCTGGCGTAATTAAAACTTGCGACAGTAAAAAATTAGTTTTTGAAAAATGTACTATAGAAAAGGCAATCCCTGGCCCAATTAAAATTTGCGACAGTAGAAAATTATTTTTTGAAAAATTTACTATAGAAAAGGCAATCCCTGGCGCAATTAAAATTTGCGACAGTATAAAATAAAATTTTGAAAAATTTACTATAGAAAAGGCAATCCCTGGCGTATTTAAAATTTGCGACAGTAAAAAATTATTTTTTGAATAATTTACTATAGAAAAAGCAATCCCTGGCGGATTTAAAATTTGCGACAGTAAGAAATTAATTTGTGAAAAATTTACTATAGAATAGGCAATCCCTGGCGCAATTAAAATTTGCGACAGTAAAAAATTATTTTTTGAAAAATTTACTATAGAAAAGGCAATCCCTGGCACAATTAAAATTTGCGACAGTAACAAATTATTTTTTTGCAAAATTTACTATAGAAAAGGCAATCCCTGGCGCAATTAAAATTTGCGACAGTAAAAAATTATTTTTTGAATAATTTACTATAGAAAAGGCAATCCCTGGCGCAATTAAAATTTGCGACAGTAAAAAATTATTTTTTGAATAATTTACTATAGAAAAGGCAATCCCTGGCGTAATTAAAATTTGCGACAGTAAAAAATTATTTTTTGAATAATTTACTATAGAAAAGGCAATCCCTGGCGTAATTAAAATTTGCGACAGTCTAAAATTAAATTCTGAAAAATTTACTGTAGAAAAGGCAATCGCTGGCGTAATTAAAATTTGCGACAGTAGAAAATTATTTTTTGAAAAATTTACTATAGAAAAGGCAATCCCTGGCGTATTTAAAATTTGCGACAGTATAAAATTAATTTTTGAAAAATTTACTATAGAAAAGGCAATCCCTGGCGCATTTAAAATTTGCGACAGTAAAAAATTAATTTTTGAAAACTTTACTATAGAAAAGGCAATCCCTGGCGTAATTAAAATTTGCGACAGTAAAGAATTATTTTTTGAAAAATTTACTGTAGAAAAGGCAATCCCTGGCGCAATTAAAATTTGCGACAGTAAAAAATTATTTTTTGAAAAATTTACTATAGAAAATGCAATCCCTGGCGTAATTAAAATTTTCGACAGTAAAAAATTAGTTTTTGAAAATTTTACTATAGAAAAGGCAATCCCTGGCGTATTTAAAATTTGCGACAGTAAAAAATTAATTTTTGAAAAATTTACTATAGAAAAGGCAATCCCTGGCGTAATTAAAATTTGCGACAGTAAAAAATTATTTTTTGAATAATTTACTATAGAAAAGGCAATCCCTGGCGCAATTAAAATTTGCGACAGTATAAAATTAAATTTTTAAAAATTTACTATAGAAAAGGCAATCCCTGGCCTAATTAAAATTTGCGACAGTAAAAAATTATTTTTTGAAAAATTTACTGTAGAAAAGGCAATCCCTGGCGCAATTAAAATTTGCGACAGTAAAAAATTATTTTTTGAATAATTTACTATAGATAAGGCAATCCCTGGCGCAATTAAAATTTGCGACAGTAAAAAATTATTTTTTGAATAATTTACTATAGAAAAGGCAATCCCTGGCGTAATTAAAATTTGCGACAGTAAAAAACTATTTTTTGAATAATTTACTATAGAAAAGGCAATCCCTGGCGCAATTAAAATTTGCGACAGTAAAAAATTAAATTTTGAAAAATTTACTATAGAAAAGGCAATCCCTGGCGTAATTAAAATTTGCGACAGTAAAAAATAATTTTTTGAAAAATTTACTGTAGAAAAGGCAATCCCTGGCGTAATTAAAATTTTCGACATTAAAAAATTAATTTTTGAAAAATTTACTATAGAAAAGGCAATCCCTGGCGCAATTAAAATTTGCGACAGTAAAAAATTAATTTTTGAAAAATTTACTATAGAAAAGGCAATCCCTGGCGTAATTAAAATTTGCGACAGTAAAAAATTATTTTTTGAAAAATTTATTATACAAAAGGCAATCCCTGGCGTATTTAAAATTTGCGACACTAAAAAATTAATTTTTGAAAAATTTACTATAGAAAAGGCAATCCCTGGCGTAATTAAAATTTGCGACAGTAAAAAATTATTTTTTGAAAAATTTACTGTAGAATAGGCAATCCCTGGCCTAATTAAAACTTGCGACAGTAAAAAATTAGTTTTTGAAAAATTTACTATAGAAAAGGCAATCCCTGGCGCAATTAAAATTTGCGACAGTAGAAAATTATTTTTTGAAAAAATTAATATAGAAAAGGCAATCCCTGGCGCAATTAAAATTTGCGACAGTAAAAAATTATTTTTTGAATAATTTACTATAGAAATGGCAATCCCTGGCGCAAATAAAATTTGCGACAGTATAAAATTAAATTCTGAAAAATTTACTGTAGAAAAGGCAATCGCTGGCGTAATTAAAATTTGCGACAGTAGAAAATTATTTTTTGAAAAATTTACTATAGAAAAGGCAATCCCTGGCGCAATTAAAATTTGCGACAGTAAAAAATTATTTTTTGAAAAATTTACTATAGAAAAGGCAATCCCTGGCGTAATTAAAATTTTCGACAGTAAAAAATTAGTTTTTGAAAAATTTACTATAGAAAAGGCAATCCCTGGCGCAATTAAAATTTGCGACAGTAAATAATTATTTTTTGAAAAATTTACTATAGAAAAGGCAATCCCTGGCGCAATTAAAATTTGCGACAGTAAAAAATAATTTTTTGAATAATTTACTATAGATAAGGCAATCCCTGGCGCAATTAAAATTTGCGACAGTAAAAAATTATTTTTTGAATAATTTACTATAGAAAAGGCAATCCCTGGCGTAATTAAAATTTGCGACAGTAAAAAACTATTTTTTGAATAATTTACTATAGAAAAGGCAATCCCTGGCGCAATTAAAATTTGCGACAGTATAAAATTAAATTCTGAAAAATTTACTGTAGAAAAGGCAATCGCTGGCGTAATTAAAATTTGCGACAGTAGAAAATTATTTTTTGAAAAATTTACTGTAGAAAAGGCAATCCCTGGCGCAATTAAAATTTGCGACAGTAAAAAATTATTTTTTGAATAATTTACTATAGAAAGGCAATCCCTGGCGTAATTAAAATTTTCGACAGTAAAAAATTAGTTTTTGAAAAATTTACTATAGAAAAGGCAATCCCTGGCGCAATTAAAATTTGCGACAGTATAAAATTAAATTCTGAAAAATTTACTGTAGAAAAGGCAATCCCTGGCGCAATTAAAACTTGCGACAGTATAAAATTAGTTTTTGAAAAATTTACTATAGAAAAGGCAATCCATGGCGCAATTAAAATTTGCGACAGTAAAAAATTATTTTTTGAAAAATGTACTATAGAAAAGGCAATCCCTGGCGCAATTAAAACTTGCGACAGTATAAAATTAATTTTTGAAAAATTTACTATAGAAAAGGCAATCCATGGCGCAATTAAAATTTGCGACAGTAAAAAATTATTTTTTGAAAAATTTACTATAGAAAAGGCAATCCCTGGCGCAATTAAAACTTGCGACAGTATAAAATTAATTTTTGAAAAATTTACTATAGAAAAGGCAATCCCTGGCGGATTTAAAATTTGTGACAATAAAAAATTAATTTTTGAAAAATTTACTGTAGAAAAGGCAATCCCTGGCGCAATTAAAATTTGCGACAGTAAAAAATTAAATTTTGAAAAATTTACTATAGAAAAGGCAATCCCTGGCGTAATTAAAATTTGCGACAGTAAAAAATAATTTTTTGAAAAATTTACTGTAGAAAAGGCAATCCCTGGCGTAATTAAAATTTTCGACATTAAAAAATTAATTTTTGAAAAATTTACTATAGAAAAGGCAATCCCTGGCGCAATTAAAATTTGCGACAGTAAAAAATTAATTTTTGAAAAATTTACTATAGAAAAGGCAATCCCTGGCGTAATTAAAATTTGCGACAGTAAAAAATTATTTTTTGAAAAATTTATTATACAAAAGGCAATCCCTGGCGTATTTAAAATTTGCGACACTAAAAAATTAATTTTTGAAAAATTTACTATAGAAAAGGCAAAATCCTGGCGTAATTAAAATTTGCGACAGTAAAAAATTATTTTTTGAAAAATTTACTGTAGAATAGGCAATCCCTGGCCTAATTAAAACTTGCGACAGTAAAAAATTAGTTTTTGAAAAATTTACTATAGAAAAGGCAATCCCTGGCGCAATTAAAATTTGCGACAGTAGAAAATTATTTTTTTAAAAAATTAATATAGAAAAGGCAATCCCTGGCGCAATTAAAATTTGCGACAGTATAAAATAAAATTTTGAAAAATTTACTATAGAAAAGGCAATCCCTGGCGTATTTAAAATTTGCGACAGTAAAAAATTAATTTTTGAAAAATTTACTATAGAAAAGGCAATCCCTGGCGCATTTAAAATTTGCGACAGTAAAAAATTATTTTTTGAAAAATTTACTATAGAAAAGGCAATCCCTGGCGCAATTAAAATTTGCGACAGTAAAAAATTATTTTTCTGCAAAATTTACTATAGAAAGGCAATCCCTGGCGTAATTAAAATTTGCGACAGTAAAAAATTATTTTTTGAAAAATTTACTGTAGAAAACGCAATCCCTGGCGCAATTAAAATTTGCGACAGTAAAAAATTATTTTTTGAAAAATTTACTATAGAAAAGGCAATCCCTGGCGCAATTAAAATTTGCGACAGTAAAAAATTATTTTTTTGCAAAATTTACTATAGAAAAGGCAATCCCTGGCGCAATTAAAATTTGCGACAGTAAAAAATTATTTTTTGAATAATTGACTATAGAAAAGGCAATCCCTGGCATACTTCAAATTTTCACAGTAAAAAATTAGTTTTTGAAAAATTTACTATAGAAAAGGCAATCCCTGGCGCAATTAAAATTTGCGACAGTAAAAAATTATTTTTTGAGTAATTTACTATAGAAAAGGCAATCCCTGGCGTAATTAAAATTTTCGACAGTAAAAAATTAGTTTTTGAAAAATTTACTATAGAAAAGGCAATCCCTGGCGCAATTAAAATTTGCGACAGTAAAAAATTATTTTTTGAAAAATTTACTGTAGAAAAGGCAATCCCTGGCGCAATTAAAATTTGCGTCAGTATAAAATTATTTTTTGAAAAATTTACTATAGAAAAGGCAATCCCTGGCGCAATTAAAATTTGCGACAGTAAAAAATTAATTTTTGACAAATTTACTATTGAAAAGGCAATCCCTGGCGTATTTAAAATTTGCTACAGTAAAAAATTAATTTGTGAAAAATTTACTATAGAAAAGGCAATCCCTGGCGAAATTAAAATTTGCGACAATATAAAATTAATTTTTGAACAATTTACTATAGAAAAGGCAATCCCTGGCGCAATTAAAATTTGCGACAGTAAAAAATTAATTTTTGAAAACTTTACTATTGAAAAGGCAATCCCTGGCGTAATTAAAATTTGCGACAGTAAAAAATTATTTTTTGAAAAATTTACTGTAGAAAAGGCAATCCCTGGCGCAATTAAAATTTGCGACAGTAAAAAATTATTTTTTGAAAAATTTACTATAGAAAATCCAATCCCTGGCGTAATTAAAATTTTCGACAGTAAAAAATTAGTTTTTGAAAATTTCACTATAGAAAAGGCAATCCCTGGCGTAATTAAAACTTGCGACAGTAAAAAATTAGTTTTTGAAAAATGTACTATAGAAAAGGCAATCCCTGGCCCAATTAAAATTTGCGACAGTAGAAAATTATTTTTTGAAAAATTTACTATAGAAAAGGCAATCCCTGGCGCAATTAAAATTTGCGACAGTATAAAATAAAATTTTGAAAAATTTACTATAGAAAAGGCAATCCCTGGCGTATTTAAAATTTGCGACAGTAAAAAATTATTTTTTGAATAATTTACTATAGAAAAAGCAATCCCTGGCGGATTTAAAATTTGCGACAGTAAGAAATTAATTTGTGAAAAATTTACTATAGAATAGGCAATCCCTGGCGCAATTAAAATTTGCGACAGTAAAAAATTATTTTTTGAAAAATTTACTATAGAAAAGGCAATCCCTGGCACAATTAAAATTTGCGACAGTAACAAATTATTTTTTTGCAAAATTTACTATAGAAAAGGCAATCCCTGGCGCAATTAAAATTTGCGACAGTAAAAAATTATTTTTTGAATAATTTACTATAGAAAAGGCAATCCCTGGCGCAATTAAAATTTGCGACAGTAAAAAATTATTTTTTGAATAATTTACTATAGAAAAGGCAATCCCTGGCGTAATTAAAATTTGCGACAGTAAAAAATTATTTTTTGAATAATTTACTATAGAAAAGGCAATCCCTGGAGCAATTAAAATTTGCGACAGTCTAAAATTAAATTCTGAAAAATTTACTGTAGAAAAGGCAATCGCTGGCCTAATTAAAATTTGCGACAGTAGAAAATTATTTTTTGAAAAATTTACTATAGAAAAGGCAATCCCTGGCGTATTTAAAATTTGCGACAGTATAAAATTAATTTTTGAAAAATTTACTATAGAAAAGGCAATCCCTGGCGCATTTAAAATTT
The DNA here is from genome assembly GCA_963930735.1 of Dioctria linearis. Taxonomy (NCBI): domain Eukaryota; kingdom Metazoa; phylum Arthropoda; class Insecta; order Diptera; family Asilidae; genus Dioctria; species Dioctria linearis. Next base: position 20,773 of record CAWVNZ010003037.1, read on the forward strand.
GCGACAGTAAAAAATTAATTTTTGAAAACTTTACTATAGAAAAGGCAATCCCTGGCGTAATTAAAATTTGCGACAGTAAAAAATTATTTTTTGAAAAATTTACTGTAGAAAAGGCAATCCCTTGCGCAATTAAAATTTGCGACAGTAAAAAATTATTTTTTGAAAAATTTACTATAGAAAATGCAATCCCTGGCGTAATTAAAATTTTCGACAGTAAAAAATTAGTTTTTGAAAATTTTACTATAGAAAAGGCAATCCCTGGCGTATTTAAAATTTGCGACAGTAAAAAATTAATTTTTGAAAAATTTACTATAGAAAAGGCAATCCCTGGCGTAATTAAAATTTGCGACAGTAAAAAATTATTTTTTGAATAATTTACTATAGAAAAGGCAATCCCTGGCGCAATTAAAATTTGCGACAGTATAAAATTAAATTTTTAAAAATTTACTATAGAAAAGGCAATCCCTGGCCTAATTAAAATTTGCGACAGTAAAAAATTATTTTTTGAAAAATTTACTGTAGAAAAGGCAATCCCTGGCGCAATTAAAATTTGCGACAGTAAAAAATTATTTTTTGAAAAATTTACTATAGAAAAGGCAATCCCTGGCGCAATTAAAATTTGCGACAGTAAAAAATTTTTTTTTTGAAAAATTTACTATAGAAAAGGCAATCCTTGGCGCAATTAAAATTTGCGACAGTAAAAAATTATTTTTTGAATAATTTACTATAGAAAAGGCAATCCCTGGCGTAATTCAAATTTTCACAGTAAAAAATTAGTTTTTGAAAAATTTACTATAGAAAAGGCAATCCCTGGCGCAATTAAAATTTGTGACAGTAAAAAATTATTTTTTGAGTAATTTACTATAGAAAAGGCAATCCCTGGCGTAATTCAAATTTTCACAGTAAAAAATTAGTTTTTGAAAAATTTACTATAGAAAAGGCAATCCCTGGCGCAATTAAAATTTGCGAAAGTAAAAAATTATTTTTTGAGTAATTTACTATAGATAAGGCAATCCCTGGCGCAATTAAAATTTGCGACAGTATAAAATAAAATTTTGAAAAATTTACTATAGAAAACGCAATCCCTGGCGTATTTCAAATTTGCGACAGTAAAAAATTATTTTTTGAATAATTTACTATAGAAAAAGCAATCCCTGGCGGATTTAAAATTTGCGACAGTAAAAAATTAATTTGTGAAAAATTTACTATAGAAAAGGCAATCCCTGGCGCATTTAAAATTTGCGACAGTAAAAAATTAATTTTTGAAAACTTTACTATAGAAAAGGCAATCCCTGGCGCATTTAAAATTTGCGACAGTAAAAAATTAATTTTTGAAAACTTTACTATAGAAAAGGCAATCCCTGGCGTAATTAAAATTTGCGACAGTAAAAAATTATTTTTTGAAAAATTTACTGTAGAAAAGGCAATCCCTGGCGCAATTAAAATTTGCGACAGTAAAAAATTATTTTTTGAAAAATTTACTATAGAAAATGCAATCCCTGGCGTAATTAAAATTTTCGACAGTAAAAAATTAGTTTTTGAAAATTTTACTATAGAAAAGGCAATCCCTGGCGTATTTAAAATTTGCGACAGTAAAAAATTAATTTTTGAAAAATTTACTATAGAAAAGGCAATCCCTGGCGTAATTAAAATTTGCGACAGTAAAAAATTATTTTTTGAATAATTTACTATAGAAAAGGCAATCCCTGGCGCAATTAAAATTTGCGACAGTATAAAATTAAATTTTTAAAAATTTACTATAGAAAAGGCAATCCCTGGCCTAATTAAAATTTGCGACAGTAAAAAATTATTTTTTGAAAAATTTACTGTAGAAAAGGCAATCCCTGGCGCAATTAAAATTTGCGACAGTAAAAAATTATTTTTTGAAAAATTTACTATAGAAAAGGCAATCCCTGGCGCAATTAAAATTTGCGACAGTAAAAAATTTTTTTTTTGAAAAATTTACTATAGAAAAGGCAATCCTTGGCGCAATTAAAATTTGCGACAGTAAAAAATTATTTTTTGAATAATTTACTATAGAAAAGGCAATCCCTGGCGTAATTCAAATTTTCACAGTAAAAAATTAGTTTTTGAAAAATTTACTATAGAAAAGGCAATCCCTGGCGCAATTAAAATTTGTGACAGTAAAAAATTATTTTTTGAGTAATTTACTATAGAAAAGGCAATCCCTGGCGTAATTCAAATTTTCACAGTAAAAAATTAGTTTTTGAAAAATTTACTATAGAAAAGGCAATCCCTGGCGCAATTAAAATTTGCGAAAGTAAAAAATTATTTTTTGAGTAATTTACTATAGATAAGGCAATCCCTGGCGCAATTAAAATTTGCGACAGTATAAAATAAAATTTTGAAAAATTTACTATAGAAAACGCAATCCCTGGCGTATTTCAAATTTGCGACAGTAAAAAATTATTTTTTGAATAATTTACTATAGAAAAAGCAATCCCTGGCGGATTTAAAATTTGCGACAGTAAAAAATTAATTTGTGAAAAATTTACTATAGAAAATGCAATCCCTGGCGTAATTAAAATTTTCGACAGTAAAAAATTAGTTTTTGAAAATTTTACTATAGAAAAGGCAATCCCTGGCGTATTTAAAATTTGCGACAGTAAAAAATTAATTTTTGAAAAATTTACTATAGAAAAGGCAATCCCTGGCGTAATTAAAATTTGCGACAGTAAAAAATTATTTTTTGAATAATTTACTATAGAAAAGGCAATCCCTGGCGGATTTAAAATTTGCGACAGTAAAAAATTAATTTGTGAAAAATTTACTATAGAAAAGGCAATCCCTGGCGTAATTAAAATTTGCGACAGTAAAAAATTATTTTTTGAAAAATTTACTGTAGAAAAGGCAATCCCTGGCGCAATTAAAATTTGCGACAGTAAAAAATTATTTTTTGAAAAATTTACTATAGAAAAGGCAATCCCTGGCGCAATTAAAATTTGCGACAATAAAAAATTATTTTTTTGCAAAATTTACTATAGAAAAGGCAATCCCTGGCGCAATTAAAATTTGCGACAGTAAAAAATTATTTTTTGAATAATTTACTATAGAAAAGGCAATCCCTGGCGTAATTCAAATTTTCACAGTAAAAAATTAGTTTTTGAAAAATTTAATATAGAAAAGGCAATCCCTGGCGCAATTAAAATTTGCGACAGTAAAAAATTATTTTTTGAAAAATTTACTGTAGAAAAGGCAATCCCTGGCGCAATTAAAATTTGCGACATTATAAAATTAAATTTTGAAAAATTTACTATAGAAAAGGCAATCCCTGGCGTAATTAAAATTTGCGACAGTATAAAATTATTTTTTGAAAAATTTACTATAGAAATGGCAATCCCTGGCGCAATTAAAATTTGCGACAGTAAAAAATTAATTTTTGAAAAATTTACTATTGAAAAGGCAATCCCTGGCGTATTTAAAATTTGCGACAGTAAAAAATTAATTTGTGAAAAATTTACTATAGAAAAGGCAATCCCTGGCGCAATTAAAATTTGCGACAGTAAAAAATTATTTTTTGAAAAATTTACTGTAGAAAAGGCAATCCCTGGCGCAATTAAAATTTGCTACAGTAAAAAATTATTTTTTGAAAAATTTACTATAGAAAAGGCAATCCCTGGCGCAATTAAAATTTACGACAGTAAAAATTTTTTTTTTTGAAAAATTTACTATAGAAAAGGCAATCCTTGGCGCAATTAAAATTTGCGACAGTAAAAAATTATTTTTTGAATAATTTACTATAGAAAAGGCAATCCCTGGCGTAATTCAAATTTTCACAGTAAAAAATTAGTTTTTGAAAAATTTACTATAGAAAAGGCAATCCCTGGCGCAATTAAAATTTGCGACAGTAAAAAATTATTTTTTGAGTAATTTACTATAGAAAAGGCAATCCCTGGCGTAATTCAAATTTTCACAGTAAAAAATTAGTTTTTGAAAAATTTACTATAGAAAAGGCAATCCCTGGCGCAATTAAAATTTGCGAAAGTAAAAAATTATTTTTTGAGTAATTTACTATAGAAAAGGCAATCCCTGGCGCAATTAAAATTTGCGACAGTATAAAATAAAATTTTGAAAAATTTACTACAGAAAAGGCAATCCCTGGCGTATTTAAAATTTGCGACAGTAAAAAATTATTTTTTGAATAATTTACTATAGAAAAAGCAATCCCTGGCGGATTTAAAATTTGCGACAGTAAAAAATTAATTTGTGAAAAATTTACTATAGAAAATGCAATCCCTGGCGTAATTAAAATTTTCGACAGTAAAAAATTAGTTTTTGAAAATTTTACTATAGAAAAGGCAATCCTGGCGTATTTAAAGTTTGCGACAGTAAAAAATTAATTTTTGAAAAATTTACTATAGAAAAGGCAATCCCTGGCGTAATTAAAATTTGCGACAGTAAAAAATTATTTTTTGAATAATTTACTATAGAAAAGGCAATCCCTGGCGGATTTAAAATTTGCGACAGTAAAAAATTAATTTGTGAAAAATTTACTATAGAAAAGGCAATCCCTGGCGTAATTAAAATTTGCGACAGTAAAAAATTATTTTTTGAATAATTTACTATAGAAAAGGCAATCCCTGGCGGATTTAAAATTGCGACAGTAAAAAATTAATTTGTGAAAAATTTACTATAGAAAAGGCAATCCCTGGCGTATTTAAAATTTGCGACAGTAAAAAATTAATTTTTGAAAAATTTACTATAGAAAAGGCAATCCCTGGCGTAATTAAAATTTGCGACAGTAAAAAATTATTTTTTGAATAATTTACTATAGAAAAGGCAATCCCTGGCGGATTTAAAATTTGCGACAGTAAAAAATTAATTTGTGAAAAATTTACTATAGAAAAGGCAATCCCTGGCGTAATTAAAATTTGCGACAGTAAAAAATTTTTTTTGAAAAATTTACTATAGAAAAGGCAATCCCTGGTGTTATTAAAATTTGCGACAGTAAAAAATTAATTTTTGAAAAATTTACTGTAAAAAAGGCAATCCCTGGCGCAATTAAAATTTGCGACAGTAAAAAATTAATTTTTGAAAAATTTACTATTGAAAAGGCAATCCCTGGCGTATTTAAAATTTGCGACAGTAAAAAATTAATTTGTGAAAAATTTACTATAGAAAAGGCAATCCCTGGCGCAATTAAAATTTGCGACTGTATAAAATTAAATTTTGAAAAATTTACTATTGAAAAGGCAATCCCTGGCGTAATTAAAATTTGCGACAGTAAAAGTTATTTTTTGAAAAATTTACTGTAGAAAAGGCAATCCCTGGCGTAATTAAAATTGTCGACAGTAAAAAATTAATTTTTGAAAAATTTACTATAGAAAAGGCAATCCCTGGCGCAATTAAAATTTGCGACAGTAAAAAATTAATTTTTGAAAAATTTACTATTGAAAAGGCAATTCCTGGTGTAATTAAAATTTACGACAGTAAAAATTATTTTTTGAAAAATTTACTGTAGAAAAGGCAATCCCTGGCGCAATTAAAATTTGCGACAATAAAAAATTCTTTTTTGAAAAATTTACTATAGAAAAGGCAATCCCTGGCGTAATTAAAATTTTCGACAGTAAAAAATTAGTTTTTGAAAAATTTACTATAGAAAAGGCAATCTCTGGCGCAATTAAAATTTGCGACAGTAAAAAATTATTTTTTGAAAAATTTACTATAGAAAAGGCAATCCCTGGCGCAATTAAAATTTGCGACAGTAAAAAATTATTTTTGAATAATTTACTTTAGAAAGGCAATCCCTGGCGTAATTAAAATTTTCGACAGTAAAAAATTAGTTTTGAAAAATTTACTATAGAAAAGGCAATCCCTGGCGCAATTGAAATTTGTGACAGTAAAAAATAATTTTTTGAAAAATCTACTGTAGAAAAGGCAATCCCTGGCGCATTTAAAATTTGCGACAGTAAAAAATAATTTTTTGAAAAATTTACTATAGAAAGGCAATTGCTGGCGTAATTAAAATTTGCGACAGTAAAAAATTATTTTTGAAAAATTTACTGCAGAAAAGGCAATCCCTGGCGCAATTAAAATTTGCGACAGTAAAAAATTATTTTTTGGAAAATTTACTATAGAAAAGGCAATCCCTGGTGCAGTTAAAATTTGCGACAGTAAAAAATTATTTTTTTGCAAAATTTACTATAGAAAAGGCAGTCCCTGGCGCAATTAAAATTGCGACAGTATAAAATAAAATTTTGAAAAATTTACTATAGAAAAGGCAATCCTTGGCGTAATTAAAATTTGCGACAGTATAAAATTAATTTTTGAAAATTTTACTATAGAAAAGGCAATCCCTGGCGTATTTAAAATTTGCGACAGTAAAAAATTAATTTTTGAAAAATTTACTATAGAAAAGGCAATCCTGGCGTAATTAAAATTTGCGACAGTAAAAAATTATTTTTTGAAAAATTTACTGTAGAAAAGGCAATCCCTGGCGTAATTAAAACTTGCGACAGTAAAAAATTAATTTTTGAAAAATTTACTATAGAAAGGCAATCCCTGGCGTAATTAAAATTTGCGACAGTAAAAAATTATTTTTTTGCATAATTTACTATAGAAAAGGCAATCCCTGGCGCAATTAAAATTTGCGACAGTAAAAAATTTTTTTTTGAGTAACTAACTATAGAAAAGGCAATCCCTGGCGTAATTAAAATTTTCGACAGTAAAAAATAGTTTTTGATAAATTTACTATAGAAAAGGCAATCCCTGGCGCAATTAAAATTTGCGACAGTAAAAAATTATTTTTTGAAAAATTTACTGTAGAAAGGCAATCCCTGGCGCAATTAAAATTTGCGACAATATAAAATTAAATTTTGAAAAATTTACTATAGAAAAGGCAATCCCTGGCGCAATTAAAATTTGCGACAGTAAAAAATTATTTTTTGAAAAATCTACTGTAAAAAAGGCAATCCCTGGCGCAATTAAAATTTGCGACAGTAAAAAATTAATTTTTGAAAAATTTACTATTGAAAAGGCAATCCCTGGCGTATTTAAAATTTGCGACAGTAAAAAATTAATTTGTGAAAAATTTACTATAGAAAAGGCAATCCCTGGCGCAATTAAAATTTGCGACTGTATAAAATTAAATTTTGAAAAATTTACTATTGAAAAGGCAATCCCTGGCGTAATTAAAATTTGCGACAGTAAAAAATTATTTTTTGAAAAATTTACTGTAGAAAAGGCAATCCCTGGCGTAATTAAAATTTTCGACAGTAAAAAATTAATTTTTGAAAAATTTACTATAGAAAAGGCAATCCCTGGCGCAATTAAAATTTGCGACAGTAAAAAATTAATTTTTGAAAAATTTACTATTGAAAAGGCAAATCCTGGTGTAATTAAAATTTACGACAGTAAAAATTATTTTTTGAAAAATTTACTGTAGAAAAGGCAATCCCTGGCGCAATTAAAATTTGCGACAATAAAAAATTCTTTTTTGAAAAATTTACTATAGAAAAGGCAATCCCTGGCGTAATTAAAATTTTCGACAGTAAAAAATTAGTTTTTGAAAAATTTTACTATAGAAATGGCAATCTCTGGCGCAATTAAAATTTGCGACAGTAAAAAATTATTTTTTGAAAAATTTACTATAGAAAAGGCAATCCCTGGCGCAATTAAAATTTGCGACAGTAAAAAATTATTTTTTGAATAATTTACTTTAGAAAGGCAATCCCTGGCGTAATTAAAATTTTCGACAGTAAAAAATTAGTTTTTGAAAAATTTACTATAGAAAAGGCAAACCTGGCGCAATTGAAATTTGTGACAGTAAAAAATTATTTTTTGAAAAATCTACTGTAGAAAAGGCAATCCCTGGCGCATTTAAAATTTGCGACAGTAAAAAATAATTTTTTGAAAAATTTACTATAGAAAGGCAATTGCTGGCGTAATTAAAATTTGCGACAGTAAAAAATTATTTTTTGAAAAATTTTCTGTAGAAAAGGCAATCCCTGGCGCAATTAAAATTTGCGACAGTAAAAAATTATTTTTTGAAAAATTTACTATAGAAAAGGCAATCCCTGGCGCAATTAAAATTTGCGACAGTAAAAAATTATTTTTTTGCAAAATTTACTATAGAAAAGGCAGTCCCTGGCGCAATTAAAATTTGCGACAGTATAAAATAAAATTTTGAAAAATTTACTATAGAAAAGGCAATCCTTGGCGTAATTAAAATTTGCGACAGTATAAAATTATTTTTTGAAAAAATTACTATAGAAAAGGCAGTCCCTGGCGTAATTAAAATTTTCGACAGTAAAAAATTAGTTTTTGAAAAATTTACTATAGAAAAGGCAATCCCTGGCGCAATTAAAATTTGCGACAGTAAAAAATTATTTTTTGAAAAATTTACTGTAGAAAAGGCAATCCCTGGCGCAACTAAAATTTGCGACAGTATAAAATTAAATTTTGAAAAATTTACTATAGAAAAGGCAATGCCTGGCGTAATTAAAATTTGCGACAGTATAAAATTATTTTTTGAAAAATTTACTTTAGGAAAGGCAATCTCTGGCGGATTTAAAATTTGCGACAGTAAAAAATTAATTTGTGAAAAATTTACTATAGAAAAGACAATCCCTGGCGTATTTAAAATTTGCGACAGTATAAAATTAATTTTTGAAAAATTTACTATAGAAAATGCAATCCCTGGCGCAATTAAAATTTGCGACAGTATAAAATAAAATTTTGAAAAATTTCCTATAGAAAAGGCAATCCTTGGCGTAATTAAAATTTGCGACAGTATAAAATTATTTTTTGAAAAATTTACTATAGAAAAGGCAATCCCTGGCGCAATTAAAATTTGCGACAGTAAAAAATTAGTTTTTGAAAAATTTACTATAGAAAAGGCAATCCCTGGCGTATTTAAAATTTGCGACAGTAAAAAAATAATTTTTGAAAAATTTACTGTAGAAAGGGCAATCCCTGGCGCAATTAAAATTAGCTACAATATAAAATTAAATTTTGAAAAATTTACTATAGAAAAGGCAATCCCTAGCGCAATTAAAATTTGCGACAGTAAAAAATTAATTTTTGAAAAATTTACTATAGAAAAGGCAATCCCTGGCGTAATTAAAATTTGCGACAGTAAAAAATTATTTTTTGAAAAATTTACTATAGAAAAGGCAATCCCGGGCGTATTTAAAATTTGCGACAGTAAAAAATTAATTTTTGAAAAATTTACTATAGAAAAGGCAATCCCTGGCGTAATTAAAATTTGCGACAGTAAAAAATTATTTTTTGAAAAATTTACTGTAGAAAAGGCAATCCCTGGCGTAATTAAAACTTGCGACAGTAAAAAATTAGTTTTTGAAAAATTTACTATAGAAAAGGCAATCCCTGGCGCAATTAAAATTTGCGACAGTATAAAATTAAATTTTGAAAAATTTACTATAGAAAAGGCAATCCCTGGCGTATTTAAAATTTGCGACAGTAAAAAATTATTTTTTGAATAATTTACTATAGAAAAGGCAATCTCTGGCGGATTTAAAATTTGCGACAGTAAAAAATTTACTATAGAAAAGGCAATCCCTCGCGTATTTAAAATTTGCGACAGTATAAAATTAATTTTAGAAAAATTTACTATAGGAAAGGCAATCCCTGGCGCAATTAAAATTTGCGACAGTAAAAAATTATTTTTTGAAAAATTTACTATAGAAAAGGCAATCCCTGGCGTAATTAAAATTTGCGACAGTAAAAAATTATTTTTTGAATAATTTACTATAGAAAAGGCAATCCCTGCCGCAATTAAAATTTGCGACAGTATAAAATTAAATTTTGAAAAATTTACTATAGAAAAGGCAATCCCTGGCGTAATTAAAATTTGCGACAGTAAAAAATTATTTTTTGAATAATTTAATATAGAAAAGGCAATCCCGGGCGTATTTAAAATTTGCGACAGTAAAAGATTAATTTTTGAAAAATTTACTATAGAAAAGACAATCCCTGGCGTATTTAAAATTTGCGAAAGTATAAAATTAAATTTTGAAAAATTTACTATAGAAATGGCAATCCGTGGCGTATTTAAAATTTTCGACAGTAAAAAATTATTTTTTGAATAATTTACTATAGAAAAGGCAATCCCTGGCGGATTTAAAATTTGCGACAGTAAAAAATTAATTTGTGAACAATTTACTATAGAAAAGGCAATCCCTGGCGTATTTCAAATTTGCGACAAAAGAAAATTATTTTTTGAAAAATTTACTATAGAAAAGGCAAACCCTGGCGTAATTAAAATTTGCGACAGTAAAAAATTATTTTTTGAAAAATTTACTGTAGAAAAGGCAATCTCTGGCGCAATTAAAATTTGCGACAGTAAAAAATTATTTTTTGAAAAATTTACTATAGAAAAGGCAATCCCTGGCGTAATTAAAATTGGCGACAATAAAAAATAATTTTTTGAAAAATTTACTATAGAAAAAGCAATCCCTGCCGCAATTAAAATTTGTGACAGTATAAAATTAAATTTTGAAAAATTTACTATAGAAAAGGCAATCCCTGGCGTAATTAAAATTTGCGACAGTAAAAAATTATTTTTTGAAAAATTTACTATAGAAAGGCAATCCCTGGCGTATTTAAATTTTGCGACAGTAAAAAATTATTTTTTGAATAATTTACTATAGAAAAGGCAATCCCTGGCGGTTGTAAAATTTGCGACAGTAAAAAATTAATTTGTGAAAAATTTACTATAGAAAAGGCAATCCCTGGCGTATTTAAAATTTGCGACAGTATAAAATTAATTTTTGAATAATTTACTATAGAAAAGGCAATCCCTGGCGTATTTAAAATTTGCGACAGTAGAAAATTATTTTTTGAAAAATTCACTATAGAAAAGGCAATCCCTGGCGTAATTAAAATTTGCGACAGTAAAAAATTATTTTTTGAAAAATTTACTGTAGAAAAGGCAATCCCTGGCGCAATTAAAATTTGCGACAGTAAAAAATTATTTTTTGAAAAATTTACTGTAGAAAAGGCAATCCCTGGCGCAATTAAAATTTGCGACAGTTCAAAATTATTTTTTGAAAAATTTACTGTAGAAAAGGCAATCCCTGGCGTAATTAAAACTTGCGACAGTAAAAAATTAGTTTTTGAAAAATTTACTATAGAAAAGGCAATCCCTGGCGCAATTAAAATTTGCGACAGTAAAAAATTAAGTTTTGAAAAATTTACTATAGAAAAGGCAATCCCTGGCGTATTTAAAATTTGCGACAGTAAAAAATTATTTTTGAAAAATTTACTATAGAAAAGGCAATCTATGGCGGATTTAAAATTTGCGACAGTAAAAAATTAATTTGTGAAAAATTTACTATAGAAAAGGCAATCCCTGGCGTATTTAAAATTTGCGACAGTATAAAATTAATTTTTGAAAAATTTACTATAGAAAAGGCAATCCCTGGCGCAATTAAAATTTGCGACAGTATAAAATTAAATTTTGAAAAATTTACTATAGAAAAGGCAATCCCTGGCGTATTTAAAATTTGCGACAGTAAAAAATTAATTTTTGAAAAATTTACTGTCGAAAGGGCAATCCCTGGCGCAATTAAAATTTGCTACAGTATAAAATTAAACTTTGAAAAATTTACTATAGAAAAGGCAATCCCTGGCGCAATTAAAATTTGCGACAGTAAAAAATTAATTTTTGAAAAATTTACTATAGAAAAGGCAATCCTTGGCGTATTTAAAATTTGCGACAGTAAAAAATTATTTTTTGAAAAATTTACTATAGAAAAGGCAATCTATGGCGGATTTAAAATTTGCGACAGTAAAAAATTAATTTGTGAAAAATTTACTATAGAAAAGGCAATCCCTGGCGTATTTAAAATTTGCGACAGTATAAAATAAATTTTTGAAAAATTTACTATAGATAAGGCAATCCCTGGCGCAATTAAAATTTGCGACAGTATAAAATTCAATTTTGAAAAATTTACTATAGAAAAGGCAATCCCTGCGTATTTAAAATTAGCGACAGTAAAAAATTAATTTTTGAAAAATTTACTATAGAAAAGGCAATCCCTGGCGGATGTAAAATTTGCGACAGTAAAAAATTAATTTGTGAAAAATTTACTATAGAAAAGGCAATCCCCGGCGTATTTAAAATTTGCGACAGTAAAAAATTATTTTTTGAATAATTTCCTATAGAAAAGGCAATCTCTGGCGGATTTAAAATTTGCGACAGTAAAAAATTAATTTGTAAAAAATTTACTATAGAAAAGGCAATCCCTGGCGTATTTAACATTTGCGACAGTATAAAATTAATTTTGAAAAAATTACTATAGGAAACGCAATCCCTGGCGCAATTAAAATTTGCGACAGTAAAAAATTATTTTTTGAAAAATTTACTATAGAAAAGGAAATCCCTGGCGTGATTAAAATTTGCGACAGTAAAAAACTATTTTTTGAAAAATTTACTATAGAAAAGGCAATCCCTGGCGTAATTAAAATTGGCGACAATAAAAAATTATTTTTTGAAAAATTTACTATAGAAAAGGCAATCCCTGCCGCAATTAAAATTTGCGACAGTTTAAAATTAAATTTTGAAAAATTTACTATAGAAAAGGCAATCCCTGGCGTAATTAAAATTTGCGACAGTAAAAAATTATTTTTTGAAAAAATTTACTATAGAAAAGGCAATCCCTGGCGTATTTAAAATTTGCGACAGTAAAAAATTATTTTTTGAATAATTTACTATAGAAAAGGCAATCCCTGGCGGATGTAAAATTTGCGACAGTAAAAAATTAATTTGTGAAAAATTTACTATAGAAAAGGCAATCCCTGGCGTATTTAAAATTTGCGACAGTATAAAATTAATTTTTGAATAATTTACTATAGAAAAGGCAATCCCTGGCGTATTTAAAATTTGCGACAGTAGAAAATTATTTTTTGAAAAATTCACTATAGAAAAGGCAATTCCTGGCGTAATTAAAATTTGCGAAAGTAAAAAATTATTTTTTGAAAAATTTACTGTAGAAAAGGCAATCCCTGGCGCAATTAAAATTTGCGACAGTAAAAAATTATTTTTTGAAAAATTTACTATAGAAAAGGCAATCCCTGGCGAAATTAAAATTTGCGACAGTAAAAAATTATTTTTTGAAAAATTTACTGCAGAAAAGGCAATCCCTGGCGTAATTAAAATTTGCGACAGTAAAAAATTAGTTTTTGAAAAATTTACTATAGAAAAGGCAATCCCTGGCGCAATTAAAATTTGCGACAGTATAAAATTAAGTTTTGAATAATTTACTATAGAAAAGGCAATCCCTGGCGTATTTAAAATTTGCGACAGTAAAAAATTATTTTTTGAAAACTTTACTATAGAAAAGGCAATCTATGGCGGATTTAAAATTTGCGACAGTAAAAAATTAATTTGTGAAAAATTTACTATAGAAAAGGCAATCCCTGGCGTATTTAAAATTTGCGACAGTATAAAATTAATTTTTGAAAAATTTACTATAGAAAAGGCAATCCCTGGCGCAACTAAAATTTGCGACAGTATAAAATTAAATTTTGAAAAATTTACTATAGAAAAAAAAGGCAATCCCTGGCGTATTTAAAATTTGCGACAGTAAAAAATTAATTTTTGAAAAATTTACTGTCGAAAGGGCAATCCCTGGCGCAATTAAAATTTGCTACAGTATAAAATTAAATTTTGAAAAATTTACTATAGAAAAGGCAATCCCTGGCGCAATTAAAATTTGCGACAGTAAAAAATTTATTTTTGAAAAATTTACTATAGAAAAGGCAATCCCTGGCGTATTTAAAATTTGCGACAGTAAAAAATTATTTTTTGAAAAATTTACTATAGAAAAGGCAATCTATGGCGGATTTAAAATTTGCGACAGTAAAAAATTAATTTGTGAAAAATTTACTATAGAAAGGGCAATCCCTGGCGTATTTAAAATTTGCGACAGTATAAAATTAATTTTTGAAAAATTTACTATAGAAAAGGCAATCCCTGGCGCAATTAAAATTTGCGACAGTATAAAATTAAATTTTGAAAAATTTACTATAGAAAAGGCAATCCCTGGCGCAATTAAAATTTGCGACAGTAAAAAATTAATTTTTGAAAAATTTACTATAGTAAAGGCAATCCCTGGCGTATGTAAAATTTGCGACAGTAAAAAATTAATTTGTGAAAAATTTACTATAGAAAACGCAATCCCTGTCGTATTTAAAATTTGCGACAGTAAAAAATTATTTTTTGAATAATTTACTATAGAAAAGGCAATCTCCTGCGCATTTAAAATTAGCGACAGTAAAACATTAATTTGTGAAAAATTTACTATAGAAAAGGCAATCCCTGGCGTATTTAAAATTTGCGACAGTATAAAATTAATTTTTGAAAAATTTACTATAGGAAAGGCAATCCCTGGCGCAATTAAAATTTGCGACAGTAAAAGATTATTTTTTGAAAAATTTACTATAGAAAAGGCAATCCCTGGCGTAATTAAAATTTGCGACAGTAAAAAATTATTTTTTGAAAAATTTACTATAGAAAAGGCAATCCCTGCCGCAATTAAAATTTGCGACAGTATAAAATTAAATTTTGAAAAATTTACTATAGAAAAGGCAATCCCTGGCGTAATTAAAATTTGCGACAATAAAAAATTATTTTTTGAAAAATTTACTGTAGAAAAGGCAATCTCTGGCGCAATTAAAATTTGCGACTGTAAAAAATTATTTTTTGAAAAATTTACTATAGAAAAGGCAATCCCTGGCGTTATTAAAATTGGCGACAATAAAAAATTATTTTGTGAAAAATTTACTATAGAAAAGGCAATCCCTGCCGCAATTAAAATTTGCGACAGTATAAAATTAAATTTTGAAAAATTTACTATAGAAAAGGCAATCCCTGGCGTAATTAAAATTTGCGACAGTAAAAAATTATTTTTTGAAAAATTTACTGTAGAAAAGGCAATCCCTGACGTAATTAAAACTTGCGACAGTAAAAAATTTGTTTTTGAAAAATTTACTATAGAAAAGGCAATCCCTGGCGCAATTAAAATTTGCGACAGTATAAAATTAAATTTTGAAAAATTTACTATAGAAAAGGCAATTCCTGGCATATTTAAAATTTGCGACAGTAAAAAATTATTTTTTGAAAAATTTACTATAGAAAAGGCAATCTATGGCGGATTTAAAATTTGCGACAGTAAAAAACTAATTTGTGAAAAATTTACTATAGAAAAGGCAATCCCTGGCGTATTTAAAAATTGCGACAGTATAAAATTAATTTTTGAAAAATTTACTATAGAAAAGGCAATCCCTGGTGCAATTAAAATTTGCGACAGTATAAAATTAAATTTTGAAAAATTTACTATAGAAAAGGCAATACCTGGCGTAATTAAAATTTGCGACAGTAAAAAATTAATTTTTGAAAAATTTACTGTAGAAAGGGCAATCCCTGGCGCAATTAAAATATGCTACAGTATAAAATTAAATTTTGAAAAATTTACTATAGAAAAGGCAATCCCTGGCTCAATTAAAATTTGCGACAGTAAAAAATTAATTTTTGAAAAATTTACTATAGAAAAGGCAATCCCTGGCGTAATTAAAATTTGCGACAGTAAAAAATTATTTTTTGAAAAATTTGCTATAGAAAAGGCAAACCCGGGCGTATTTAAAATTTGCGACAGTAAAGAATTAATTTTTGAAAAATTTACTATAGAAAAGGCAATCCATGGCGTAATTAAAATTTGCGACAGTAAAAAATTATTTTTTGAAAAATTTACTGTAGAAAAGGCAATCCCTGGCGTAATTAAATCTTGCGACAGTAAAAAATTAGTTTTTGAAAAATTTACTATAGAAAAGGCAATCCCTGGCGCAATTAAAATTTGCGACAGTATAAAATTAAATTTTGAAAAATTTACTATAGAAAAGGCAATCCCTGGCGTATTTAAAATTTGCGACAGTAAAAAATTATTTTTTGAATAATTTACTATAGAAAAGGCAATCCCTGGCGTAATTAAAATTGGCGACAATAGAAAATTATTTTGTGAAAAATTTACTATAGAAAAGGCAATCCCTGGCGTATTTAAAATTTGCGACAATAAAAAATTATTTTTTGAATAATTTACTATAGAAAAGGCAATCTCTGGCGTATTTAAAATTTGCGACAGTATAAAATTAATTTTTGAAAAATTTACTATAGGAAAGGCAATCCCTGGCGCAATTAAAATTTGCGACAGTAAAAAATTATTTTTTGAAAAATTTACTATAGAAAAGGCAATCCCTGGCGTAATTAAAATTTGCGACAGTAAAAAATTATTTTTTGAAAAATTTACTATAGAAAAGGCAATCCCTGCCGCAATTAAAATTTGCGAAAGTAAAAAATTATTTTTTGAAAAATTTACTATAGAAAAGGCAATCCCTGGCGAAATTAAAATTTGCGACAGTAAAAAATTATTTTTTGAAAAATTTGCTGTAGAAAAGGCAATCCCTGGCGTAATTAAAACTTCCGACAGTAAAAAATTTGTTTTTGAAAAATTTACTATAGAAAAGGCAATCCCTGGCGCAATTAAAATTTGCGACAGTATAAAATTAAGTTTTGAAAAATTTACTATAGAAAAGGCAATTCCTGGCATATTTAAAATTTGCGACAGTAAAAAATTATTTTTTGAAAAATTTACTATAGAAAAGGCAATCTATGGCGGATTTAAAATTTGCGACAGTAAAAAATTAATTTGTGAAAAATTTACTATAGAAAAGGCAATCCCTGGCGTATTTAAAATTTGCGACAGTATAAAATTAATTTTTGAAAAATTTACTATAGAAAAGGCAATCCCTGGCGCAATTAAAATTTGCGACAGTATAAAATTAAATTTTGAAAAATTTACTATAGAAAAGGCAATACCTGGCGTAATTAAAATTTGCGACAGTAAAAACTTAATTTTTGAAAAATTTACTGTAGAAAGGGCAATCCCTGGCGCAATTAAAATATGCTACAGTATAAAATTAAATTTTGAAAAATTTACTATAGAAAAGGCAATCCCTGGCGTAATTAAAATTTGCGACAGTAAAAAATTATTTTTTGAAAAATTTACTATAGAAAAGGCAATCCCTGCCGCAATTAAAATTTGCGAAAGTAAAAAATTATTTTTTGAAAAATTTACTATAGAAAAGGCAATCCCTGGCGAAATTAAAATTTGCGACAGTAAAAAATTATTTTTTGAAAAATTTACTGTAGAAAAGGCAATCCCTGGCGTAATTAAAACTTGCGACAGTAAAAAATTTGTTTTTGAAAAATTTACTATAGAAAAGGCAATCCCTGGCGCAATTAAAATTTGCGACAGTATAAAATTAAGTTTTGAAAAATTTACTATAGAAAAGGCAATTCCTGGCATATTTAAAATTTGCGACAGTAAAAAATTATTTTTTGAAAAATTTACTATAGAAAAGGCAATCTATGGCGGATTTAAAATTTGCGACAGTAAAAAATTAATTTGTGAAAAATTTACTATAGAAAAGGCAATCCCTGGCGTATTTAAAATTTGCGACAGTATAAAATTAATTTTTGAAAAATTTACTATAGAAAAGGCAACCCCTGGCGCAATTAAAATTTGCGACAGTATAAAATTAAATTTTGAAAAATTTACTATAGAAAAGGCAATACCTGGCGTAATTAAAATTTGCGACAGTAAAAAATTAATTTTTGAAAAATTTACTGTAGAAAGGGCAATCCCTGGCGCAATTAAAATATGCTACAGTATAAAATTAAATTTTGAAAAATTTACTATAGAAAAGGCAATCTCTGGCGCAATTAAAATTTGCGACAGTAAAAAATTATTTTTTGAAAAATTTACTATAGAAACGGCAATCCCTGGCGTAATTAAAATTGGCGACAATAAAAAATTATTTTGTGAAAAATTTACTATAGAAAAGGCAATCCCTGGCGTAATTAAAATTTGCGACAGTAAAAAATAATTTTTTGAAAAATTTACTGTAGAAAAGGCAATCCCTGACGCAATTAAAATTTGCGACAGTAAAAAATTATTTCTTGAAAAATTTACTATAGAAAAGGCAATCCATGGCGAAATTAAAATTTGCGACAGTAAAAAATTATTTTTTGAAAAATTTACTGTAGAAAAGGTAATCCCTGGCGTAATTAAAACTTGCGACAGTAAAAAATTTGTTTTTGAAAAATTTACTATAGAAAAGGCAATCCCTGCCGCAATTAAAATTTGCGACAGTATAAAATTAAATTTTGAAAAATTTACTATAGAAAAGGCAATCCCTGGCGTAATTAAAATTTGCGACAGTAAAAAATTATTTTTTGAATAATTTAATATAGAAAAGGCAATCCCTGGCGTATTTAAAATTTGCGACAGTAAAAAATTAATTTTTGAAAAATTTACTATAGAAAAGACAATCCCTGGCGTATTTAAAATTTGCGAAAGTATAAAATTAAATTTTGAAAAATTTACTATAGAAAAGGCAATCCGTGGCGTATTTAAAATTTGCGACAGCAAAAAATTATTTTTTGAATAATTTACAATAGAAAAGGCAATCCCTGGCGGATTTAAAATTTGCGACAGTAAAAAATTAATTTGCGAACAATTTACTATAGAAAAGGCAATCCCTGGCGTATTTCAAATTTGCGACAAAAGAAAATTCTTTTTTGAAAAATTTACTATAGAAAAGGCAAACCCTGGCGTAATTAAAATTTGCGACAGTAAAAAATTATTTTTTGAAAAATTTACTGTAGAAAAGGCAATCTCTGGCGCAATTAAAATTTGCGACAGTAAAAAATTATTTTTTGAAAAATTTACTATAGAAAAGGCAATCCCTGGCGTAATTAAAATTGGCGACAATAAAAAATTATTTTGTGAAAAATTTACTATAGAAAAGGCAATCCCTGCCGCAATTAAAATTTGCGACAGTATAAAATTAAATTTTGAAAAATTTACTATAGGAAAGGCAATCCCTGGCGTTATTAAAATTTGCGACAGTAAATAATTATTTTTTGAAAAATTTACTATAGAAAAGGCAATCCCTGGCGTATTTAAAATTTGCGATAGTAAAAAATTATTATTTGAATAATTTACTATAGAAAAGGCAATCCCTGGCGGATGTAAAATTTGCGACAGTAAAAAATTAATTTGTGAAAAATTTACTATAGAAAAGGCAATTCCTGGCGTATTTAAAATTTGCGACAGTATAAAATTAATTTTTGAATAATTTACTATAGCAAAGGCAATCCCTGGCGTTTTTAAAATTTGCGACAGTATAAAATTATTTTTTGAAAAATTTACTGTAGAAAAGGCAATCCCTGGCGTAATTAAATCTTGCGACAGTAAAAAATTTGTTTTTGAAAAATTTACTATAGAAAAGGCAATCCCTGGCGCAATTAAAATTTGCGACAGTATAAAATTAAGTTTTGAAAAATTTACTATAGAAAAGGCAATTCCTGGCATATTTAAAATTTGCGACAGTAAAAAATTATTTTTTGAAAAATTTACTATAGAAAAGGCAATCTATGGCGGATTTAAAATTTGCGACAGTAAAAAATTAATTTGTGAAAAATTTACTATAGAAAAGGCAATCCCTGGCGTATTTAAAATTTGCGACAGTATAAAATTAATTTTTGAAAAATTTACTATAGAAAAGGCAATCCCTGGCGCAATTAAAATTTGCGACAGTATAAAATTAAATTTTGAAAAATTTACTATAGAAAAGGCAATACCTGGCGTAATTAAAATTTGCGACAGTAAAAAATTAATTTTTGAAAAATTTACTGTAGAAAGGGCAATCCCTGGCGCAATTAAAATATGCTACAGTATAAAATTAAATTTTGAAAAATTTACTATAGAAAAGGCAATCCCTGGCGTAATTAAAATTTGCGACAGTAAAAAATTATTTTTTGAAAAATTTACTATAGAAAAGGCAATCCCTGCCGCAATTAAAATTTGCGAAAGTAAAAAATTATTTTTTGAAAAATTTACTATAGAAAAGGCAATCCCTGGCGAAATTAAAATTTGCGACAGTAAAAAATTATTTTTTGAAAAATTTACTGTAGAAAAGGCAATCCCTGGCGTAATTAAAACTTGCGACAGTAAAAAATTTGTTTTTGAAAAATTTACTATAGAAAAGGCAATCCCTGGCGCAATTAAAATTTGCGACAGTATAAAATTAAGTTTTGAAAAATTTACTATAGAAAAGGCAATTCCTGGCATATTTAAAATTTGCGACAGTAAAAAATTATTTTTTGAAAAATTTACTATAGAAAAGGCAATCTATGGCGGATTTAAAATTTGCGACAGTAAAAAATTAATTTGTGAAAAATTTACTATAGAAAAGGCAATCCCTGGCGTATTTAAAATTTGCGACAGTATAAAATTATTTTTTGAAAAATTTACTATAGAAAAGGCAATCCCTGGCGCAATTAAAATTTGCGACAGTATAAAATTAAATTTTGAAAAATTTACTATAGAAAAGGCAATACCTGGCGTAATTAAAATTTGCGACAGTAAAAAATTAATTTTTGAAAAATTTACTGTAGAAAGGGCAATCCCTGACGCAATTAAAATTTGCGACAGTAAAAATTATTTCTTGAAAAATTTACTATAGAAAAGGCAATCCATGGCGAAATTAAAATTTGCGACAGTAAAAAATTATTTTTTGAAAAATTTACTGTAGAAAAGGTAATCCCTGGCGTAATTAAAACTTGCGACAGTAAAAAATTTGTTTTTGAAAAATTTACTATAGAAAAGGCAATCCCTGCCGCAATTAAAATTTGCGACAGTATAAAATTAAATTTTGAAAAATTTACTATAGAAAAGGCAATCCCTGGCGTAATTAAAATTTGCGACAGTAAAAAATTATTTTTTGAATAATTTAATATAGAAAAGGCAATCCCTGGCGTATTTAAAATTTGCGACAGTAAAAAATTAATTTTTGAAAAATTTACTATAGAAAAGACAATCCCTGGCGTATTTAAAATTTGCGAAAGTATAAAATTAAATTTTGAAAAATTTACTATAGAAAAGGCAATCCGTGGCGTATTTAAAATTTGCGACAGCAAAAAATTATTTTTTGAATAATTTACAATAGAAAAGGCAATCCCTGTTGGATTTAAAATTTGCGACAGTAAAAAATTAATTTGCGAACAATTTACTATAGAAAAGGCAATCCCTGGCGTATTTCAAATTTGCGACAAAAGAAAATTCTTTTTTGAAAAATTTACTATAGAAAAGGCAAACCCTGGCGTAATTAAAATTTGCGACAGTAAAAAATTATTTTTTGAAAAATTTACTGTAGAAAAGGCAATCTCTGGCGCAATTAAAATTTGCGACAGTAAAAAATTATTTTTTGAAAAATTTACTATAGAAAAGGCAATCCCTGGCGTAATTAAAATTGGCGACAATAAAAAATTATTTTGTGAAAAATTTACTATAGAAAAGGCAATCCCTGCCGCAATTAAAATTTGCGACAGTATAAAATTAAATTTTGAAAAATTTACTATATAAAAGGCAATCTCTGGCGCAATTAAAATTTGCGACAGTAAAAAATTATTTTTTGAAAAATTTACTATAGAAACGGCAATCCCTGGCGTAATTAAAATTGGCGACAATAAAAAATTATTTTGTGAAAAATTTACTATATAAAAGGCAATCCCTGGCGTAATTAAAATTTGCGACAGTAAAAAATTATTTTTTGAAAAATTTACTGTAGAAAAGGCAATCCCTGACGCAATTAAAATTTGCGACAGTAAATAATTATTTCTTGAAAATTTTACTATAGAAAAGGCAATCCATGGCGAAATTAAAATTTGCGACAGTAAAAAATTATTTTTTGAAAAATTTACTGTAGAAAAGGTAATCCCTGGCGTAATTAAAACTTGCGACAGTAAAAAATTTGTTTTTGAAAAATTTACTATAGAAAAGGCAATCCCTGCCGCAATTAAAATTTGCGACAGTATAAAATTAAATTTTGAAAAATTTACTATAGAAAAGGCAATCCCTGGCGTAATTAAAATTTGCGACAGTAAAAAATTATTTTTTGAATAATTTAATATAGAAAAGGCAATCCCTGGCGTATTTAAAATTTGCGACAGTAAAAAATTAATTTTTGAAAAATTTACTATAGAAAAGACAATCCCTGGCGTATTTAAAATTTGCGAAAGTATAAAATTAAATTTTGAAAAATTTACTATAGAAAAGGCAATCCGTGGCGTATTTAAAATTTGCGACAGCAAAAAATTATTTTTTGAATAATTTACAATAGAAAAGGCAATCCCTGTTGGATTTAAAATTTGCGACAGTAAAAAATTAATTTGCGAACAATTTACTATAGAAAAGGCAATCCCTGGCGTATTTCAAATTTGCGACAAAAGAAAATTCTTTTTTGAAAAATTTACTATAGAAAAGGCAAACCCTGGCGTAATTAAAATTTGCGACAGTAAAAAATTATTTTTTGAAAAATTTACTGTAGAAAAGGCAATCTCTGGCGCAATTAAAATTTGCGACAGTAAAAAATTATTTTTTGAAAAATTTACTATAGAAAAGGCAATCCCTGGCGTAATTAAAATTGGCGACAATAAAAAATTATTTTGTGAAAAATTTACTATAGAAAAGGCAATCCCTGCCGCAATTAAAATTTGCGACAGTATAAAATTAAATTTTGAAAAATTTACTATAGAAAAGGCAATCCCTGGCGTAATTAAAATTTGCGACAGTAAATAATTATTTTTTGAAAAATTTACTATAGAAAAGGCAATCCCTGGCGTATTTAAAATTTGCGACAGTAAAAAATTATTATTTGAATAATTTACTATAGAAAAGGCAATCCCTGGCGGATGTAAAATTTGCGACAGTAAAAAATTAATTTGTGAAAAATTTACTATAGAAAAGGCAATCCCTGGCGTATTTAAAATTTGCGACAGTATAAAATTAATTTTTGAATAATTTACTATAGCAAAGGCAATCCCTGGCGTTTTTAAAATTTGCGACAATAGAAAATTTTTTTTTGAAAAATTCACTATAGAAAAGGCAATCCCTGGCGTAATTAAAATTTGCGACAGTAAAAAATTATTTTTTGAAAAATTTACTGTAGAAAAGGCAATCCCTGACGCAATTAAAATTTGCGACAGTAAAAAATTATTTTTTGAAAAATTTACTATAGAAAAGGCAATCCCTGGCGAAATTAAAATTTGCGACAGTAAAAAATTATTTTTTGAAAAATTTACTGTAGAAAATCAATCCCTGGCGTAATTTAAACTTGCGACAGTAAAAAATTTGTTTTTGAAAAATTTACTATAGAAAAGGCAATCCCTGGCGCAATTAAAATTTGCGACAGTATAAAATTAAGTTTTGAAAAATTTACTATAGAAAAGGCAATTCCTGGCATATTTAAAATTTGCGACAGTAAAAAATTATTTTTTGAAAAATTTACTATAGAAAAGGCAATCTATGGCGGATTTAAAATTTGCGACAGTAAAAAATTAATTTGTGATAAATTTACTATAGAAAAGGCAAACCCTGGCGTATTTAAAATTTGCGACAGTATAAAATTAATTTTTGAAAAATTTACTATAGAAAAGGCAATCCCTGGCGCAATTAAAATTTGCGACAGTATAAAATTAAATTTTGAAAAATTTACTATAGAAAAGGCAATACCTGGCGTAATTAAAATTTGCGACAGTAAAAAATTAATTTTTGAAAAATTTACTGTAGAAGGGGCAATACCTGGCGCAATTAAAATATGCTACAGTATAAAATTAAATTTTGAAAAATTTACTATAGAAAAGGCAATCCCTGGCTCAATTAAAATTTGCGACAGTAAAAAATTAATTTTTGAAAAATTTACTATAGAAAAGGCAATCCCTGGCGTAATTAAAATTTGCGACAGTAAAAAATTATTTTTTGAAAAATTTGCTATAGAAAAGGCAAACCCGGGCGTATTTAAAATTTGCGACAGTAAAGAATTAATTTTTGAAAAATTTACTATAGAAAAGGCAATCCCTGGCGTAATTAAAATTTGCGACAGTAAAAAATTATTTTTTGAAAAATTTACTGTAGAAAAGGCAATCCCTGGCGTAATTAAAACTTGCAACAGTAAAAAATTAGTTTTTGAAAAATTTACTATAGAAAAGGCAATCCCTGGCGCAATTAAAATTTGCGACAGTATAAAATTAAATTTTGAAAAATTTACTATAGAAAAGGCAATCCCTGGCGTATTTAAAATTTGCGACAGTAAAAAATTATTTTTTGAATAATTTACTATAGAAAAGGCAATCTCTGGCGGATTTAACATTTGCGACAGTAAAAAATTAATTTGTGAAAAATTTACTATAGCAAAGGCAATCCCTGGCGTATTTAAAATTTGCGACAGTATAAAATTAATTTTTGAAAAATTTACTATAGGAAAGGCAATCCCTGGCGCAATTAAAATTTGCGACAGTAAAAAATTATTTTTTGAAAAATTTGCTATAGAAAAGGCAAACCCGGGCGTATTTAAAATTTGCGATAGTAAAGAATTAATTTTTGAAAAATTTACTATAGAAAAGGCAATCCCTGGCGTAATTAAAATTTGCGACAGTAAAAAATTATTTTTTGAAAAATTTACTGTAGAAAAGGCAATCCCTGGCGTAATTAAAACTTGCGACAGTAAAAAATTAGTTTTTGAAAAATTTACTATAGAAAAGGCAATCCCTGGCGCAATTAAAATTTGCGACAGTATAAAATTAAATTTTGAAAAATTTACTATAGAAAAGGCAATCCCTGGCGTAATTAAAATTTGCGACAGTAAAAAATTATTTTTTGAAAAATTTACTGTAGAAAAGGCAATCTCTGGCGCAATTAAAATTTGCGACAGTAAAAAATTACTTTTTGAAAAATTTACTATAGAAAAGGCAATCCCTGGCGTAATTAAAATTGGCGACAATAAAAAATTATTTTGTGAAAAATTTACTATAGAAAAGGCAATCCCTGCCGCAATTAAAATTTGCGACAGTATAAAATTAAATTTTGAAAAATTTACTATAGAAACGGCAATCCCTGGCGTAATTAAAATTTGCGACAGTAAAAAATTATTTTTTGAAAAATTTACTATAGAAAAGGCAATCCCTGGCGTATTTAAAATTTGCGACAGTAAAAAATTATTATTTGAATAATTTACTATAGAAAAGGCAATCCCTGGCCCCTGGCGGATGTAAAATTTGCGACAGTAAAAAATTTACTTTTGAAAAGCTTTACCTATAGAAAGGCATCCTGGGTATAAAATTGGAATTTTTGAATAACTTACTATAGCAAAGGCAATCCCTGGCGTTTTTAAAATTTGCGACAATAGAAAATTATTTTTTGAAAAATTCACTATAGAAAAGGCAATCCCTGGCGTAATTAAAATTTGCGACAGTAAAAACTTGTTTTTTGAAAAATTTACTGTAGAAAAGGCAATCCCTGACGCAATTAAAATTTGCGACAGTAAAAAAATTATTTTTTGAAAAATTTACTATAGAAAAGGCAATCCCTGGCGAAATTAAAATTTGTGACAGTAAAAAATTATTTTTTGAAAAATTTACTGTAGAAAAGGCAATCCCTGGCGTAATTAAAACTTGCGACAGTAAAAAATTTGTTTTTGAAAAATTTACTATAGAAAAGGCAATCCCTGGCGCAATTAAAATTTGCGACAGTATAAAATTAAGTTTTGAAAAATTTACTATAGAAAAGGCAATTCCTGGCATATTTAAAATTTGCGACAGTAAAAAATTATTTTTTGAAAAATTTACTATAGAAAAGGCAATCTATGGCGGATTTAAAATTTGCGACAGTAAAAAATTAATTTGTGAAAAATTTACTATAGGAAAGGCAAACCCTGGCGTATTTAAAATTTGCGACAGTATAAAATTAATTTTTGAAAAATTTACTATAGAAAAGGCAATCCCTGGCGCAATTAAAATTTGCGACAGTATAAAATTAAATTTTGAAAAATTTACTATAGAAAAGGCAATACTTGGCGTAATTAAAATTTGCGACAGTAAAAAATTAATTTTTGAGAAATTTACTGTAGAAGGGGCAATCCCTGGCGCAATTAAAATATGCTACAGTATAAAATTAAATTTTGAAAAATTTACTATAGAAAAGGCAATCCCTGGCTCAATTAAAATTTGCGACAGTAAAAAATTAATTTTTGAAAAATTTACTATAGAAAAGGCAATCCCTGGCGTAATTAAAATTTGCGACAGTAAAAAATTATTTTTTGAAAAATTTGCTATAGAAAAGGCAAACCCGGGCGTATTTAAAATTTGCGACAGTAAAGAATTAATTTTTGAAAAATTTACTATAGAAAAGGCAATCCCTGGCGTAATTAAAATTTGCGACAGTAAAAAATTATTTTTTGAAAAATTTACTGTAGAAAAGGCAATCCCTGGCGTAATTAAAACTTGCAACAGTAAAAAATTAGTTTTTGAAAAATTTACTATAGAAAAGGCAATCCCTGGCGCAATTAAAATTTGCGACAGTATAAAATTAAATTTTGAAAAATTTACTATAGAAAAGGCAATCCCTGGCTTATTTAAAATTTGCGACAGTAAAAAATAATTTTTTGAATAATTTACTATAGAAAAGGCAATCTCTGGCGGATTTAACATTTGCGACAGTAAAAAATTAATTTGTGAAAAATTTACTATAGCAAAGGCAATCCCTGGCGTATTTAAAATTTGCGACAGTATAAAATTAATTTTTGAAAAATTTACTATAGGAAAGGCAATCCCTGGCGCAATTAAAATTTGCGACGGTAAAAAATTATTTTTTGAAAAATTTGCTATAGAAAAGGCAAACCCGGGCGTATTTAAAATTTGCGACAGTAAAGAATTAATTTTTGAAAAATTTACTATAGAAAAGGCAATCCCTGGCGTAATTAAAATTTGCGACAGTAAAAAATAATTTTTTGAAAAATTTACTGTAGAAAAGGCAATCCCTGGCGTAATTAAAACTTGCGACAGTAAAAAATTAGTTTTTGAAAAATTTACTATAGAAAAGGCAATCCCTGGTTCAATTAAAATTTGCGACAGTATAAAATTAAATTTTGAAAAATTTACTATAGAAAAGGCAATCCCTGGCGTATTTAAAATTTGCGACAGTAAAAAATTATTTTTTGAATAATTTACTATAGAAAAGGCAATCTCTGGCGGATTTAACATTTGCGACAGTAAAAAATTAATTTGTGAAAAATTTACTATAGAAAAGGCAATCCCTGGCGTATTTAAAATTTGCGACAGTATAAAATTAATTTTTGAAAAATTTACTATAGGAAAGGCAATCCCTGGCGCAATTAAAATTTGCGACAGTAAAAAATTATTTTTTGAAAAATTTACTGTAGAAAAGGCAATCTCTGGCGCAATTAAAATTTGCGACAGTAAAAAATTACTTTTTGAAAAATTTACTATAGAAAAGGCAATCCCTGGCGTAATTAAAATTGGCGACAATAAAAAATTATTTTGTGAAAAATTTACTATAGAAAAGGCAATCCCTGCCGCAATTAAAATTTGCGACAGTATAAAATTAAATTTTGAAAAATTTACTATAGAAACGGCAATCCCTGGCGTAATTAAAATTTGCGACAGTAAAAAATTATTTTTTGAAAAATTTACTATAGAAAAGGCAATCCCTGGCGTATTTAAAATTTGCGACAGTAAAAAATTATTATTTGAATAATTTACTATAGAAAAGGCAATCCCTGGCGGATGTAAAATTTGCGACAGTAAAAAATTAATTTGTGAAAAATTTACTATAGAAAAGGCAATCCCTGGCGTATTTAAAATTTGCGACAGTATAAAATTAATTTTTGAATAACTTACTATAGCAAAGGCAATCCCTGGCGTTTTTAAAATTTGCGACAATAGAAAATTATTTTTTGAAAAATTCACTATAGAAAAGGCAATCCCTGGCGTAATTAAAATTTGCGACAGTAAAAACTTGTTTTTTGAAAAATTTACTGTAGAAAAGGCAATCCCTGACGCAATTAAAATTTGCGACAGTAAAAAATTATTTTTTGAAAAATTTACTGTAGAAAAGGCAATCCCTGACGCAATTAAAATTTGCGACAGTAAAAAATTATTTTTTGAAAAATTTACTATAGAAAAGGCAATCCCTGGCGAAATTAAAATTTGCGACAGTAAAAAATTATTTTTTGAAAAATTTACTGTAGAAAAGGCAATCCCTGGCGTAATTAAAACTTGCGACAGTAAAAAATTTGTTTTTGAAAAATTTACTATAGAAAAGGCAATCCTTGCCGCAATTAAAATTTGCGACAGTATAAAATTAAATTTTGAAAAATTTACTATAGAAAAGGCAATCCCTGGCGTAATTAAAATTTGCGACAGTAAAAAATTATTTTTTGAATAATTTAATATAGAAAAGGCAATCCCTGGCGTATTTAAAATTTGCGACAGTAAAAAATTAATTTTTGAAAAATTTACTATAGAAAAGACAATCCCTGGCGTATTTAAAATTTGCGAAAGTATAAAATTAAATTTTGAATAATTTACTATAGAAAAGGCAATCCGTGGCGTATTTAAAATTTGCGACAGCAAAAACTTATTTTTTGAATAATTTACAATAGAAAAGGCAATCCCTGGCGGATTTAAAATTTGCGACAGTAAAAAATTAATTTGCGAACAATTTACTATAGAAAAGGCAATCCCTGGCGTATTTCAAATTTGCGACAAAAGAAAATTATTTTTTGAAAAATTTACTATAGGAAAGGCAATCCCTGGCGCAATTAAAATTTGCGACAGTAAAAAATTATTTTTTGAAAAATTTGCTATAGAAAAGGCAAACCCGGGCGTATTTAAAATTTGCGACAGTAAAGAATTAATTTTTGAAAAATTTACTATAGAAAAGGCAATCCCTGGCGTAATTAAAATTTGCGACAGTAAAAAATTATTTTTTGAAAAATTTACTGTAGAAAAGGCAATCCCTGGCGTAATTAAATCTTGCGACAGTAAAAAATTAGTTTTTGAA
Source organism: Dioctria linearis (assembly GCA_963930735.1). Classification (NCBI taxonomy): domain Eukaryota; kingdom Metazoa; phylum Arthropoda; class Insecta; order Diptera; family Asilidae; genus Dioctria; species Dioctria linearis. Next base: position 49,734 of record CAWVNZ010003037.1, read on the forward strand.
AAATTTACTATAGAAAAGGCAATCCCTGGCGCAATTAAAATTTGCGACAGTATAAAATTAAATTTTGAAAAATTTACTATAGAAAAGGCAATCCCTGGCGTATTTAAAATTTGCGACAGTAAAAAATTATTTTTTGAATAATTTACTATAGAAAAGGCAATCTCTGGCGGATTTAACATTTGCGACAGTAAAAAATTAATTTGTGAAAAATTTACTATAGAAAAGGCAATTTCTGGCGTATTTAAAATTTGCGACAGTATAAAATTAATTTTTGAAAAATTTACTATAGGAAAGGCAATCCCTGGCGCAATTAATATTTGCGACAGTAAAAAATTATTTTTTGAAAAATTTACTATAGAAAAGGCAATCCCTGGCGTAATTAAAATTTGCGACAGTAAAAAATTATTTTTTGAAAAATTTACTATAGAAAAGGCAATCCCTGCCGCAATTAAAATTTGCGAAAGTAAAAAATTATTTTTTGAAAAATTTACTATAGAAAAGGCAATCCCTGGCGAAATTAAAATTTGCCACAGTAAAAAATTATTTTTTGTAAAATTTACTGTAGAAAAGGCAATGCCTGGCGTAATTAAAACTTGCGACAGTAAAAAATTTGTTTTTGAAAAATTTACTATAGAAAAGGCAATCCCTGGCGCAATTAAAATTTGCGACAGTATAAAATTAAGTTTTGAAAAATTTACTATAGAAAAGGCAATTCCTGGCATATTTAAAATTTGCGACAGTAAAAAATTATTTTTTGAAAAATTTACTATAGAAAAGGCAATCTATGGCGGATTTAAAATTTGCGACAGTAAAAAATTAATTTGTGAAAAATTTACTATAGAAAAGGCAATCCCTGGCGTATTTAAAATTTGCGACAGTATAAAATTAATTTTTGAAAAATTTACTATAGAAAAGGCAATCCCTGGCGCAATTAAAATTTGCGACAGTATAAAATTAAATTTTGAAAAATTTACTATAGAAAAGGCAATACCTGGCGTAATTAAAATTTGCGACAGTAAAAACTTAATTTTTGAAAAATTTACTGTAGAAAGGGCAATCCCTGGCGCAATTAAAATATGCTACAGTATAAAATTATTTTTTGAAAAATTTACTGTAGAAAAGGCAATCCCTGGCGTAATTAAAACTTGCGACAGTAAAAAATTTGTTTTTGAAAAATTTACTATAGAAAAGGCAATCCTTGCCGCAATTAAAATTTGCGACAGTATAAAATTAAATTTTGAAAAATTTACTATAGAAAAGGCAATCCCTGGCGTAATTAAAATTTGCGACAGTAAAAAATTATTTTTTGAATAATTTAATATAGAAAAGGCAATCCCTGGCGTATTTAAAATTTGCGACAGTAAAAAATTAATTTTTGAAAAATTTACTATAGAAAAGACAATCCCTGGCGTATTTAAAATTTGCGAAAGTATAAAATTAAATTTTGAATAATTTACTATAGAAAAGGCAATCCGTGGCGTATTTAAAATTTGCGACAGCAAAAAATTATTTTTTGAATAATTTACAATAGAAAAGGCAATCCCTGGCGGATTTAAAATTTGCGACAGTAAAAAATTAATTTGCGAACAATTTACTATAGAAAAGGCAATCCCTGGCGTATTTCAAATTTGCGACAAAAGAAAATTATTTTTTGAAAAATTTACTATAGGAAAGGCAATCCCTGGCGCAATTAAAATTTGCGACAGTAAAAAATTATTTTTTGAAAAATTTGCTGAAAAATTTGCTATAGAAAAGGCAAACCCGGGCGTATTTAAAATTTGCGACAGTAAAGAATTAATTTTTGAAAAATTTACTATAGAAAAGGCAATCCCTGGCGTAATTAAAATTTGCGACAGTAAAAAATTATTTTTTGAAAAATTTACTGTAGAAAAGGCAATCCCTGGCGTAATTAAAATTTGCGACAGTAAAAAATTATTTTTTGAATAATTTACTATAGAAAAGGCAATCTCTGGCGGATTTAACATTTGCGACAGTAAAAAATTAATTTGTGAAAAATTTACTATAGAAAAGGCAATTTCTGGCGTAATTAAAACTTGCGACAGTAAAAAATTTGTTTTTGAAAAATTTACTATAGAAAAGGCAATCCCTGGCGCAATTAAAATTTGCGACAGTATAAAATTAAGATTTGAAAAATTTACTATAGAAAAGACAATCCCTGGCGTATTTAAAATTTGCGAAAGTATAAAATTAAATTTTTAATAATTTACTATAGAAAAGGCAATCCGTGGCGTATTTAAAATTTGCGACAGCAAAAAATTATTTTTTGAATAATTTACAATAGAAAAGGCAATCCCTGGCGGATTTAAAATTTGCGACAGTAAAAAATTAATTTGCGAACAATTTACTATAGAAAAGGCAATCCCTGGCGTATTTCAAATTTGCGACAAAAGAAAATTATTTTTTGAAAAATTTACTATAGGAAAGGCAATCCCTGGCGCAATTAAAATTTGCGACAGTAAAAAATTATTTTTTGAAAAATTTGCTATAGAAAAGGCAAACCCGGGCGTATTTAAAATTTGCGACAGTAAAGAATTAATTTTTGAAAAATTTACTATAGAAAAGGCAATCCCTGGCGTAATTAAAATTTGCGACAGTAAAAAATTATTTTTTGAAAAATTTACTGTAGAAAAGGCAATCCCTGGCGTAATTAAATCTTGCGACAGTAAAAAATTAGTTTTTGAAAAATTTACTATAGAAAAGGCAATCCCTGGCGCAATTAAAATTTGCGACAGTATAAAATTAAATTTTGAAAAATTTACTATAGAAAAGGCAATCCCTGGCGTATTTAAAATTTGCGACAGTAAAAAATTATTTTTTGAATAATTTACTATAGAAAAGGCAATCTCTGGCGGATTTAACATTTGCGACAGTAAAAAATTAATTTGTGAAAAATTTACTATAGAAAAGGCAATTTCTGGCGTAATTAAAACTTGCGACAGTAAAAAATTTGTTTTTGAAAAATTTACTATAGAAAAGGCAATCCCTGGCGCAATTAAAATTTGCGACAGTATAAAATTAAGTTTTGAAAAATTTACTATAGAAAAGGCAATTCCTGGCATATTTAAAATTTGCGACAGTAAAAAATTATTTTTTGAAAAATTTACTATAGAAAAGGCAATCTATGGCGGATTTAAAATTTGCGACAGTAAAAAATTAATTTGTGAAAAATTTACTATAGAAAAGGCAATCCCTGGCGTATTTAAAATTTGCGACAGTATAAAATTAATTTTTGAAAAATTTACTATAGAAAAGGCAATCCCTGGCGCAATTAAAATTTGCGACAGTATAAAATTAAATTTTGAAAAATTTACTATAGAAAAGGCAATACCTGGCGTAATTAAAATTTGCGACAGTAAAAAATTAATTTTTGAAAAATTTACTGTAGAAAGGGCAATCCCTGGCGCAATTAAAATATGCTACAGTATAAAATTAAATTTTGAAAAATTTACTATAGAAAAGGCAATCTCTGGCGCAATTAAAATTTGCGACAGTAAAAAATTATTTTTTGAAAAATTTACTATAGAAACGGCAATCCCTGGCGTAATTAAAATTGGCGACAATAAAAAATTATTTTGTGAAAAATTTACTATAGAAAAGGCAATCCTTGGCGTAATTAAAATTTGCGACAGTAAAAAATTATTTTTTGAAAAATTTACTGTAGAAAAGGCAATCCCTGACGCAATTAAAATTTGCGACAGTAAAAAATTATTTTTTGAAAAATTTACTATAGAAAAGGCAATCCCTGGCGAAATTAAAATTTGCGACAGTAAAAAATTATTTTTTGAAAAATTTACTGTAGAAAAGGCAATCCCTGGCGTAATTAAAACTTGCGACAGTAAAAAATTTGTTTTTGAAAAATTTACTATAGAAAAGGCAATCCCTGCCGCAATTAAAATTTGCGACAGTATAAAATTAAATTTTGAAAAATTTACTATAGAAAAGGCAATCCCTGGCGTAATTAAAATTTGCGACAGTAAAAAATTATTTTTTGAATAATTTAATATAGAAAAGGCAATCCCTGGCGTATTTAAAATTTGCGACAGTAAAAAATTAATTTTTGAAAAATTTACTATAGAAAAGACAATCCCTGGCGTATTTAAAATTTGCGAAAGTATAAAATTAAATTTTGAAAAATTTACTATAGAAAAGGCAATCCGTGGCGTATTTAAAATTTGCGACAGCAAAAAATTATTTTTTGAATAATTTACAATAGAAAAGGCAATCCCTGGCGGATTTAAAATTTGCGACAGTAAAAAATTAATTTGCGAACAATTTACTATAGAAAAGGCAATCCCTGGCGTATTTCAAATTTGCGACAAAAGAAAATTATTTTTTGAAAAATTTACTATAGAAAAGGCAAACCCTGGCGTAATTAAAATTTGCGACAGTAAAAAATTATTTTTTGAAAAATTTACTGTAGAAAAGGCAATCTCTGGCGCAATTAAAATTTGCGACAGTAAAAAATTATTTTTTGAAAAATTTACTATAGAAAAGGCAATCCCTGGCGTAATTAAAATTGGCGACAATAAAAAATTATTTTGTGAAAAATTTACTATAGAAACGGCAATCCCTGCCGCAATTAAAATTTGCGACAGTATAAAATTAAATTTTGAAAAATTTACTATAGAAAAGGCAATCCCTGGCGTAATTAAAATTTGCGACAGTAAAAAATTATTTTTTGAAAAATTTACTATAGAAAAGGCAATCCCTGGCGTATTTAAAATTTGTGACAGTAAAAAATTATTATTTGAATAATTTACTATAGAAAAGGCAATCCCTGGCGGATGTAAAATTTGCGACAGTAAAAAATTAATTTGTGAAAAATTTACTATAGAAAAGGCAATCCCTGGCGTATTTAAAATTTGCGACAGTATAAAATTAATTTTTGAATAATTTACTATAGCAAAGGCAATCCCTGGCGTTTTTAAAATTTGCGACAATAGAAAATTATTTTTTGAAAAATTCACTATAGAAAAGGCAATCCCTGGCGTAATTAAAATTTGCGACAGTAAAAAATTATTTTTTGAAAAATTTACTGTAGAAAAGGCAATCCCTGACGCAATTAAAATTTGCGACAGTAAAAAATTATTTTTTGAAAAATTTACTATAGAAAAGGCAATCCCTGGCGAAATTAAAATTTGCGACAGTAAAAAATTATTTTTTGAAAAATTTACTGTAGAAAAGGCAATCCCTGGCGTAATTAAAACTTGCGACAGTAAAAAATTTGTTTTTGAAAAATTTACTATAGAAAAGGCAATCCCTGGCGCAATTAAAATTTGCGACAGTATAAAATTAAGTTTTGAAAAATTTACTATACAAAAGGCATTTCCTGGAATATTTAAAATTTGCGACAGTAAAAAATTATTTTTTGAAAAATTTACTATAGAAAAAGCAATCTATGGCGGATTTAAAATTTGCGACAGTAAAAAATTAATTTGTGAAAAATTTACTATAGAAAAGGCAATCCCTGGCGTATTTAAAATTTGCGACAGTATAAAATTAATTTTTGAAAAATTTACTATAGAAAAGGCAATCCCTGGCGCAATTAAAATTTGCGACAGTATAAAATTAAATTTTGAAAAATTTACTATAGAAAAGGCAATACCTGGCGTAATTAAAATTTGCGACAGTAAAAAATTAATTTTTGAAAAATTTACTGTAGAAAGGGCAATCCCTGGCGCAATTAAAATATGCCACAGTATAAAATTAAATTTTGAAAAATTTACTATAGAAAAGGCAATGCCTGGCTCAATTAAAATTTGCGACAGTAAAAAATTAATTTTTGAAAAATTTACTATAGAAAAGGCAATCCCTGGCGTAATTAAAATTTGCGACAGTAAAAAATTATTTTTTGAAAAATTTGCTATAGAAAAGCAAACCCGGGCGTATTTAAAATTTGCGACAGTAAAGAATTAATTTTTGAAAAATTTACTATAGAAAAGGCAATCCCTGGCGTAATTAAAATTTGCGACAGTAAAAAACTATTTTTTGAAAAATTTACTGTAGAAAAGGCAATCCCTGGCGTAATTAAAACTTGCGACAGTAAAAAATTAGTTTTTGAAAAATTTACTATAGAAAAGGCATTCCCTGGCGCAATTAAAATTTGCGACAGTATAAAATTAAATTTTGAAAAATTTACTATAGAAAAGGCAATCCCTGGCGTATTTAAAATTTGCGACAGTAAAAAATTATTTTTTGAATAATTTACTATAGAAAAGGCAATCTCTGGCGGATTTAACATTTGCGACAGTAAAAAATTAATTTGTGAAAAATTCACTATAGAAAAGGCAATCCCTGGCGTATTTAAAATTTGCGACAGAATAAAATTAATTTTTGAAAAATTTACTATAGGAAAGGCAGTCCCTGGCGTAATTAAAATTTGCGACAGTAAAAAATTATTTTTTGAAAAATTTACTATAGAAAAGGCAATCCCTGCCGCAATTAAAATTTGCGAAAGTATAAAATTAAGTTTTGAAAAATTTACTATAGAAAAGGCAATCCCTGGCGTAATTAAAATTTGCGACAGTAAAAAATTATTTTTTGAATAATTTAATAGAGAAAAGGCAATCCCTGGCGTATTTAAAATTTTGCGACAGTAAAAAATTAATTTTTGTAAAATTTACTATAGAAAAGAAAATCCCTGGCGTATTTAAATTTTGCGAAAGTATAAAATTAAATTTTGAAAAATTTAATATAGAACAGGCAATAAAATTTGCGACAGTAAAAAATTATTTTTTGAATAATTTACTATAGAAAAGGCAATCCCTGGCGGATTTAAAATTTGCGACAGTAAAAAATTAATTTATGAACAATTTACTATAGAAAAGGCAATCCCTGGCGTATTTCAAATTTGCGACAAAAGAAAATTATTTTTTGAAAAATTTGCTATAGAAAAGACAAACCCTGGCGTAATTAAAATTTGCGACAGTTTTTGAAAAATTTACTGTAGAAAAGGCAATCTCTGGCGCAATTAAAATTTGCGACAGTATAAAATTAAACTTTGAAAAATTTACTATAGAAAAGGCAATCCATGGCGTAATTAAAATTTGCGACAGTAAAAAATTATTTTTTGAAAAATTTACTATAGAAAAGGCAATCCCTGGCGTATTTAAAATTTGCGACAGTAAAAAATTATTTTTTGAATAATTTACTATAGAAAAGGCAATCCCTGGCGGATGTAAAATTTGCGACAGTAAAAAATTAATTTGTGAAAAATTTACTATAGAAAAGGCAATCCCTGGCGTATGTAAAATTTGCGACATTATAAAATTAATTTTTGAATAATTTACTATAGAAAAGGCAATCCCTGGCGTATTTAAAATTTGCGACAGTAGAAAATTATTTTTTGAAAAATTCACTATAGAAAAGGCAATCCCTGGCGTAATTAAAATTTGCGACAGTGAAAAATTATTTCTTGAAAAATTTACTGTAGAAAAGGCAATCCCTGGCGCAATTAAAAATTGCGACAGTAAAAAATTATTTTTTGAAAAATTTACTATAGAAAAGGCAATCCCTGGCGAAATTAAAATTTGCGACAGTAAAAAATTATTTTTTGAAAAATTTACTGTATAAAAGGCAATCCCTGGCGTAATTAAAACTTGCGACAGTAAAAAATTAGTTTTTGAAAAATTTACTATAGAAAAGGCAATCCCTGGCGCAATTAAAATTTGCGACAGTATAAAATTAAGTTTTGAAAAATTTACTATAGAAAAGCCAATCCCTGGCGTATTTAAAATTTGCGACAGTAAAAAATTGTTTTTTGAAAAATTTACTATAGAAAAGGCAATCTATGGCGGATTTAAAATTTGCGACAGTAAAAAATTAATTTGTGAAAAATTTACTATAGAAAAGGCAATCCCTGGCGTATTTAAAATTTGCGACGGTATAAAATTAATTTTTTAAAAATTTACTATAGAAAAGGCAATCCCTGGCGCAATTAAAATTTGCGACAGTAAAAAATTATTTTTTGAAAAATTTACTATAGAAAAGGCAATCCCTGGCGTAATTAAAATTTTCGACAGTAAAAAATTTACTATAGAAAAGGCAATCCCTGGCGTATTTAAAATTTGCGACAGTAAAAAATTAATTTTTGAACAATTTACTATAGAAAAGGCAATCCCTGGCGTAATTAAAATTTTCGACATTATAATATTATTTTTTGAATAATTTACTATAGAAAAGGCAACCCTGGCGCAATTAAAATTTGCGACAGTAAAAAATTATTTTTTGCAAAATTTACTGTAGAAAAGGCAATCCCTGGCGCAATTAAAATTTGCGACAGTAGAAAATTATTTTTTGAAAAATTTACTATAGAAAAGGCAATCCCTGGCGTATTTAAAATTTGCGACAGTATAAAATTAAATTTTGAAAAATTTACTATAGAAAAGGCAATCCCTGGCGTAATTAAAATTTGCGACAGTAAAAAATTATTCTTTGAAAAATTTACTATAGAAAAGGCAATCCCTGGCGCAATTAAAATTTGCGACAGTATAAAATTAAATTTTGAAAAATTTACTGTAGAAAAGGCAATCCCTGGCGTAATTAAAATTTGCGACAGTAGAAAATTATTTTTTGAAAAATTTACTATAGAAAAGGCAATCCCTGGCGTAATTAAAATTTGCGACAGTAAAAAATTATTTTTTGAAAAATTTACTATAGAAAAGGCAATCCCTGCCGCAATTAAAATTTGCGACAGTATAAAATTAAATTTTGAAAAATTTACTATAGAAAAGGCAATCCCTGGCGTAATTAAAATTTGCGACAATAAAAAATTATTTTTTGAATAATTTAATATAGAAAAGGCAATCCCTGGCGTATTTAAAATTTGCGACAGTAAAAAATTAATTTTTGAAAAATTTACTATAGAAAAGACAATCCCGGGCGAATTTAAAATTTGCGAAAGTATAAAATTAAATTTTGAAAAATTTACTATAGAAAAGGCAATCCGTGGCGTATTTAAAATTTGCGACAGTAAAAAATTATTTTTTGAATAATTTACTAAAGAAAAGGCAATACCTGGCGTATTTAAAATTTGCGACAGTAAAAAATTAATTTGTGAACAATTTACTATAGAAAAGGCAATCCCTGGCGTATTTCAAATTTGCGACAAAAGAAAATTATTTTTTGAAAAATTTACTGTAGAATAGGCAAACCCTGGCGCAAGTAAAATTTGCGACAGTAAAAAATTATTTTTTGAAAAATTTACTGTAGAAAAGGCAATCTCTGGCGCAATTAAAATTTGCGACAGTAAAAAATTATTTTTTGAAAAATTTACTATAGAAAAGGCAATCCCTGGCGTAATTAAAATTTGCGACAGTAAAAAATTAATTTTTGAAAAATTTACTATAGAAAAGACAATCCCTGTTGTATTTACAATTTGCGACAGTATAAAATTAATTTGTGAAAAATTTACTATAGAAAAGGCAATCCCTGGCGTATTTAAAATTTGCGACAGTATAAAATTAATTTTTGAATAATTTACTATAGAAAAGGCAATCCCTGGCGTATTTAAAATTTTCGACAGTAGAAAATTATTTTTTGAAAAATTCACTATAGAAAAGGCAATCCCTGGAGTAATTAAAATTTGCGACAGTAAAAAATTATTTTTTGAAAAATTTACTGTAGAAAAGGCAATCCCTGGCGCAATTAAAATTTGCGACAGTAAAAAATTATTTTTTGAAAAATTTACTATAGAAAAGGCAATCCCTGGCGTAATTAAAATTTGCGACAGTAAAAAATTATTTTTTGAAAAATTTACTGTAGCAAAGTCAATCCCTGGCGTAATTAAAACTTGCGACAGTAAAAAATTAGTTTTTGAAAAATTTACTATAGAAAAGGCAATCCCTGGCGCAATTAAAATTTGCGACAGTAGAAAATTATTTTTTGAAAAATTTACTATAGAAAAGGCAATCCCTGGCGCAATTAAAATTTGCGACAGTAAAAAATTATTTTTTGAAAAATTTACTATAGAAAAGGCAATCCCTGGCGTAATTAAAATTTGCGACAGTAAAAAATTATTTTTTGAAAAATTTACTATAGAAAAGGCAATCCCTGGCGTATTTAAAATTTGCGACAGTAAAAAATTAATTTTTGAACAATTTACTATAGAAAAGGCAATCCCTGGCGTAATTAAAATTTTCGACAGTATAAAATTATTTTTTGAATAATTTACTATAGAAAAAGCAATCCCTGGCGCAATTAAAATTTGCGACAGTAAAAAATTATTTTTTGCAAAATTTACTGTAGAAAAGGCAATCCCTGGCGGAATTAAAATTTGCGACAGTAGAAAATTATTTTTTGAAAAATTTACTATAGAAAAGGCAATCCATGGCGCAATTAAAATTTCCGAGAGTATAAAATTAAATTTTGAAAAATTTACTATAGAAAAGGCAATCCCTGGCCAATTAAAATTTGCGAGAGTATAAAATTAAATTTTGAAAAATTTACTGTAGAAAAGGCAATCCCTGGAGTAATTAAAATTTGCGACAGTAGAAAATTATTTTTTGAAAAATTTACTATAGAAAAGGCAATCCCTGGCGCAATTAAAATTTGCGACTGTAAAAAATTATTTTTTGAATAATTTACTATAGAAAAGGCAATCCCTGGCGTAATTAAAATTTTCGACAGTTAAAAATTAGTTTTTGAAAAATTTACTATAGAAAAGGCAATCCCTGGCGCAATTAAAATTTGCGACAGTAAAAAATTATTTTTTGAACAATTTACTATAGAATAGGCAATCCCTGGCGCAATTAAAATTTGCGACAGTATAAAATTAAATTTTGAAAAATTTACTATAGAAAAGGCAATCCCTGGCGCAATTAAAATTTGCGACAGTAAAAAATTATTTTTTGAACAATTTACTATAGAAAAGGCAATCCCTGGCGCAATTAAAATTTGCGACAGTATAAAATAATATTTTGAAAAATTTACTATAGAAAAGGCAATCCTTGGCGTAATTAAAATTTGCGAGAGTATAAAATTATTTTTTGAAAAATTTACTATAGAAAAGTCAATCCCTGGCGCAATTAAAATTTGCGACAGTGAAAAATTATTTTTTGAAAATTTTACTATAGAAAAGGCAATCCCTGGCGTATTTAAAATTTGCGACAGTAAAAAATTAATTTTTGAAAAATTTACTGTAGAAAGGGCAATCCCTGGCGCAATTAAAATTTGCTAAAGTATAAAATTAAATTTTGAAAAATTTACTATAGAAAAGGCAATCCCTGGCGCAATTAAAATTTGCGACAGTAAAAAATTAATTTTTGAAAAATTTACTATAGAAAAGGCAATCCCGGGCGTAAATAAAATTTGCGACAGTAAAAAATTATTTTTTGAAAAATTTACTATAGAAAAGGCAATCCCGGGCGTATTTAAAATTTGCGACAGTGAAAAATTAATTTTTGAAAAATTTACTATAGAAAAGGCAATCCCTGTCGTAATTAAAATTTGCGACAGTAAAAAATTATTTTTTGAAAAATTTACTATAGAAAAGGCAATCCCTGGCGTAATTAAAACTTGCGACAGTAAAAAATTAGTTTTTGAAAAATTTACTATAGAAAAGGCAACCCCTGGCGCAATTAAATTTTGCGACAGTATAAAATTAAATTTTGAAGAATTTACTATAGAAAAGGCAATCCCTGGCGTATTTAAAATTTGCGACAGTAAAAAATTATTTTTTGAATAATTTACTATAGAAAAGGCAATCTCTGGCGGATTTACAATTTGCGACAGTAAAAAACTAATTTGTGAAAAATTTACTATAGAAAAGGCAATCCCTGGCGTTTTTAAAATTTGCGACAGTATAAAATTAATTTTTGAAAAATTTACTATAGGAAAGGCAATCCCTGCCGCGATTAAAATTTGCGACAGTATAAAATTAAATTTTGAAAAATTTACTATAGAAAAGGCAATACCTGGCGTAATTAAAATTTGCGACAGTAAAAAATTATTTTTTGAATAATTTAATATAGAAAAGGCAATCCCTGGCGTATTTAAAATTTGCGACAGTAAAAAATTAATTTTTGAAAAAATTACTATAGAAAAGACAATCCCTGGCGTATTTAAAATTTTCGAAAGTATAAAATTAAATTTTGAAAAATTTACTATAGAAAAGGCAATCCGTGGCGTATTTAAAATTTGCGACAGTAAAAAATTATTTTTTGAATAATTTACTATAGAAAAGGCAATCCCTGGCGGATTTTAAATTTGCGACAGTAAAAAATTAATTTGTGAACAATTTACTATAGAAAAGGCAATCCCTGGCGTATTTCAAATTTGCAACAAAAGAAAGTTATTTTTTGAAAAATTACTATAGAAAAGGCAAAACCTGGCGTAATTAAAATTTGCGACAGCAAAAAATTATTTTTTGAAAAATTTACTGTAGAAAAGGCAATCTCTGGCGCAATTAAAATTTGCGACAGTAAAAAATTATTTTTTGAAAAATTTACTATAGAAATGGCAATCCCTGGCGTAATTAAAATTGGCGACAATAAAAAATTATTTTTTGAAAAATTTACTATAGAAAAGGCAATCCCTGCCGCAATTAAAATTTGAGACAGTATAAAATTAAATTTTGAAAAATTTACTATAGAAAAGGCAATCCCTGTCGTAATTAAAATTTGCGACAGTAAAAAATTATTTTTTGCAAAATTTACTATAGAAAAGCCAATCCCTGGCGTATTTAAAATTTGCGACAGTAAAAAATTATTTTTTGAATAATTTACTATAGAAAAGGCAATCCCTGGCGGATGTAAAATTTGCGACAGTAAAAAATTAATTTGTGAAAAATTTACTATAGAAAAGGCAATCCCTGGCGTATTTAAAATTTGCGACAGTATAAAATTAATTTTTGAATAATTTACTATAGAAAACGCAATCCCTGGCGTATTTAAAATTTGCGACAGTAGAAATTTTTTTTTTGAAAAATTCACTATAGAAAAGGCAATCCCTGGCGTAATTAAAATTTGCGACAGTAAAAAATTATTTTTTGAAAAATTTACTGTAGAAAAGGCAATCCCTGGCGCAATTAAAATTTGCGACAGTAAAAAATTATTTTTTGAAAAATTTTCTATAGAAAAGGCAATCCCTGGCGAAATTAAAATTTGCGACAGTAAAAAATTATTTTTTGAAAAATTTACTGTAGAAAAGGCAATCCCTGGCGTAATTAAAACTTGCGACAGTAAAAAAATAGTTTTTGAAAAATGTACTATATAAAAGGCAATCCCTGTCGCAATTAAAATTTGCGACAGTATAACATTAAGTTTTGAAAAATTTACTATAGAAAAGGCAATCCCTGGCGTATTTAAAATTTGCGACAGTAAAAAATTATTTTTTGAAAAATTTACTATAGAAAGGGCAATCTATGGCGGATTTAAAATTTGCGACAGTAAAAAATTAATTTGTGAAAAATTTACTATAGAAAAGGCAATCCCTGGCGTATTTAAAATTTGCGACAATATAAAATTAATTTTTGAAAAATTTACTATAGAAAACCAATCCCTGGCGCAATTAAAATTTGCGACAGTAAAAAATTATTTTTTGAAAAATTTACTATAGAAAAGGCAATCCCTGGCGTAATTAAAATTTGCGACAGTAAAAAACTATTTTTTGAAAAATTTACTATAGAAAATGCAATCCCTGGCGTATTTAAAATTTGCGACAGTAAAAAATTAATTTTTGAAAAATTTAATATAGAAAAGGCAATCCCTGGCGTATTTAAAATTTGCGACAGTAAAAAATTAATTTTTGAAAAATTTACTATAGGAAAGGCAATCCCTGGCGCAATTAAAATTTGCGACAGTAAAAAATTATTTTTTGAAAAATTTACTATAGAAAAGGCAATCCCTGGCGTAATTAAAATTTGCGACAAAAAAAAATTATTTTTTGAAAAATTTACTATAGAAAAGGCAATCCCTGCCGCGATTAAAATTTGCGACAGTATAAAATTAAATTTTGAAAAATTTACTATAGAAAAGGCAATACCTGGCGTAATTAAAATTTGCGACAGTAAAAAATTATTTTTTGAATAATTTAATATAGAAAAGGCAATCCCTGGCGTATTTAAAATTTGCGACAGTAAAAAATTAATTTTTGAAAAAATTACTATAGAAAAGACAATCCCTGGCGTATTTAAAATTTTCGAAAGTATAAAATTAAATTTTGAAAAATTTACTATAGAAAAGGCAATCCGTGGCGTATTTAAAATTTGCGACAGTAAAAAATTATTTTTTGAATAATTTACTATAGAAAAGGCAATCCCTGGCGGATTTTAAATTTGCGACAGTAAAAAATTAATTTGTGAACAATTTACTATAGAAAAGGCAATCCCTGGCGTATTTCAAATTTGCAACAAAAGAAAGTTATTTTTTGAAAAATTTACTATAGAAAAGGCAAAACTTGGCGTAATTAAAATTTGCGACAGTAAAAAATTATTTTTTGAAAAATTTACTGTAGAAAAGGCAATCTCTGGCGCAATTAAAATTTGCGACAGTAAAAAATTATTTTTTGAAAAATTTACTATAGAAAAGGCAATCCCTGGCGTAATTAAAATTGGCGACAATAAAAAATTATTTTTTGAAAAATTTACTACAGAAAAGGCAATCCCTGCCGCAATTAAAATTTGAGACAGTATAAAATTAAATTTTGAAAAATTTACTATAGAAAAGGCAATCCCTGTCGTAATTAAAATTTGCGACAGTAAAAAATTATTTTTTGCAAAATTTACTATAGAAAAGCCAAACCCTGGCGTATTTAAAATTTGCGACAGTAAAAAATTATTTTTTGAATAATTTACTATAGAAAAGGCAATCCCTGGCGGATGTAAAATTTGCGACAGTAAAAAATTAATTTGTGAAAAATTTACTATAGAAAAGGCAATCCCTGGCGTATTTAAAATTTGCGACAGTATAAAATTAATTTTTGAATAATTTACTATAGAAAACGCAATCCCTGGCGTATTTAAAATTTGCGACAGTAGAAAATTATTTTTTGAAAAATTCACTATAGAAAAGGCAATCCCTGGCGTAATTAAAATTTGCGATAGTAAAAAATTATTTTTTGAAAAATTTACTGTAGAAAAGGCAATCCCTGGCGCAATTAAAATTTGCGACAGTAAAAAATTATTTTTTGAAAAATTTTCTATAGAAAAGGCAATCCCTGGCGAAATTAAAATTTGCGACAGTAAAAAATTATTTTTGAAAAATTTACTGTAGAAAAGGCAATCCCTGGCGTAATTAAAACTTGCGACAGTAAAAAAATAGTTTTTGAAAAATTTACTATATAAAAGGCAATCCCTGTCGCAATTAAAATTTGCGGCAGTATAACATTAAGTTTTGAAAAATTTACTATAGAAAAGGCAATCCCTGGCGTATTTAAAATTTGCGACAGTAAAAAATTATTTTTTGAAAAATTTACTATAGAAAAGGCAATCTATGGCGGATTTAAAATTTGCGACAGTAAAAAATTAATTTGTGAAAAATTTACTATAGAAAAGGCAATCCCTGGCGTATTTAAAATTTGCGACAATATAAAATTAATTTTTGAAAAATTTACTATAGAAAACCAATCCCTGGCGCAATTAAAATTTGCGACAGTAAAAAATTATTTTTTGAAAAATTTACTATAGAAAAGGCAATCCCTGGAGTAATTAAAATTTGCGACAGTAAAAAACTATTTTTTGAAAAATTTACTATAGAAAATGCAATCCCTGGCGTATTTAAAATTTGCGACAGTAAAAAATTAATTTTTGAAAAATTTAATATAGAAAAGGCAATCCCTGGCGTATTTAAAATTTGCGACAGTAAAAAATTAATTTTTGAAAAAATTACTATAGAAAAGACAATCCCTGGCGTATTTAAAATTTTCGAAAGTATAAAATTAAATTTTGAAAAATTTACTATAGAAAAGGCAATCCGTGGCGTATTTAAAATTTGCGACAGTAAAAAATTATTTTTTGAATAATTTACTATAGAAAAGGCAATCCCTGGCGGATTTTAAATTTGCGACAGTAAAAAATTAATTTGTGAACAATTTACTATAGAAAAGGCAATCCCTGGCGTATTTCAAATTTGCAACAAAAGAAAGTTATTTTTTGAAAAATTTACTATAGAAAAGGCAAACCCTGGCGTAATTAAAATTTGCGACAGTCAAAAATTATTTTTTGAAAAATTTACTGAAGAAAAGGCAATCTCTGGCGCAATTAAAATTTGCGACAGTAAAAAATTATTTTTTGAAAAATTTACTATAGAAAAGGCAATCCCTGGCGTAATTAAAATTGGCGACAATAAAAAATTATTTTTTGAAAAATTTACTATAGAAAAGGCAATCCCTGCCGCAATTAAAATTTGAGACAGTATAAAATTAAATTTTGAAAAATTTACTATAGAAAAGGCAATCCCTGTCGTAATTAAAATTTGCGACAGTAAAAAATTATTTTTTGCAAAATTTACTATAGAAAAGACAATCCCTGGCGTATTTAAAATTTGCGACAGTAAAAAATTATTTTTTGAATAATTTACTATAGAAAAGGCAATCCCTGGCGGATGTAAAATTTGCGACAGTAAAAAATTATTTTGTGAAAAATTTACTATAGAAAAGGCAATCCCTGGCGTATTTAAAATTTGCGACAGTATAAAATTAATTTTTGAATAATTTACTATAGAAAACGCAATCCCTGGCGTATTTAAAATTTGCGAAAGTAGAAAATTATTTTTTGAAAAATTCACTATAGAAAAGGCAATCCCTGGCGTAATTAAAATTTGCGACAATAAAAAATTATTTTTTGAAAAATTTACTGTAGAAAAGGCAATCCCTGGCGCTATTAAAATTTGCGACAGTAAAAAATTATTTTTTGAAAAATTTTCTATAGAAAAGGCAATCCCTGGCGAAATTAAAATTTGCGACAGTAAAAAATTATTTTTTGAAAAATTTACTGTAGAAAAGGCAATCCCTGGCGTAATTAAAACTTGCGACAGTAAAAAATTAGTTTTTGAAAAATTTACTATATAAAAGGCAATCCCTGTCGCAATTAAAATTTGCGACAGTATAAAATTAAGTTTTGAAAAATTTACTATAGAAAAGCAATCCCTGGCGCAATTAAAATTTGCGACAGTAAAAAATTATTTTTTGAAAAATTTACTATAGAAAAGGCAATCCCTGGCGTAATTAAAATTTGCGACAGTAAAAAACTATTTTTTGAAAAATTTACTATAGAAAATGCAATCCCTGGCGTATTTAAAATTTGCGACAGTAAAAAATTAATTTTTGAAAAATTTAATATAGAAAAGGCAATCCCTGGCGTATTTAAAATTTGCGACAGTAAAAAATTAATTTTTGAAAAAATTACTATAGAAAAGACAATCCCTGGCGTATTTAAAATTTTCGAAAGTATAAAATTAAATTTTGAAAAATTTACTATAGAAAAGGCAATCCGTGGCGTATTTAAAATTTGCGACAGTAAAAAATTATTTTTTGAATAATTTACTATAGAAAAGGCAATCCCTGGCGGATTTTAAATTTGCGACAGTAAAAAATTAATTTGTGAACAATTTACTATAGAAAAGGCAATCCCTGGCGTATTTAAAATTTGCGACAATATAAAATTAATTTTTGAAAAATTTACTATAGAAAAGCAATCCCTGGCGCAATTAAAATTTGCGACAGTAAAAAATTATTTTTTGAAAAATTTACTATAGAAAAGGCAATCCCTGGCGTAATTAAAATTTGCGACAGTAAAAAACTATTTTTTGAAAAATTTACTATAGAAAATGCAATCCCTGCCGTATTTAAAATTTGCGACAGTAAAAAATTAATTTTTGAAAAATTTAATATAGAAAAGGCAATCCCTGGCGTATTTAAAATTTGCGACAGTAAAAAATTAATTTTTGAAAAAATTACTATAGAAAAGACAATCCCTGGCGTATTTAAAATTTTCGAAAGTATAAAATTAAATTTTGAAAAATTTACTATAGAAAAGGCAATCCGTGGCGTATTTAAAATTTGCGACAGTAAAAAATTATTTTTTGAATAATTTACTATAGAAAAGGCAATCCCTGGCGGATTTTAAATTTGCGACAGTAAAAAATTAATTTGTGAACAATTTACTATAGAAAAGGCAATCCCTGGCGTATTTCAATTTTGCAACAAAGAAAGTTATTTTTTGAAAAATTTACTATAGAAAAGGCAAACCCTGGCGTAATTAAAATTTGCGACAGTAAAAAATTATTTTTTGAAAAATTTACTGAAGAAAAGGCAATCTCTGGCGCAATTAAAATTTGCGACAGTAAAAAATTATTTTTTGAAAAATTTACTATAGAAAAGGCAATCCCTGGCGTAATTAAAATTGGCGACAATAAAAAATTATTTTTTGAAAAATTTACTATAGAAAATGCAATCCCTGCCGCAATTAAAATTTGAGACAGTATAAAATTTAATTTTGAAAAATTTACTATAGAAAAGGCAATCCCTGTCGTAATTAAAATTTGCGACAGTAAAAAATTATTTTTTGCAAAGTTTACTATAGAAAAGCCAATCCCTGGCGTATTTAAAATTTGCGACAGTAAAAAATTATTTTTTGAATAATTTACTATAGAAAAGGCAATCCCTGGCGGATGTAAAATTTGCGACAGTAAAAAATTAATTTGTGAAAAATTTACTATAGAAAAGGCAATCCCTGGCGTATTTAAAATTTGCGACAGTATAAAATTAATTTTTGAATAATTTACTATAGAAAACGCAATCCCTGGCGTATTTAAAATTTGCGACAGTAGAAAATTATTTTTTGAAAAATTCACTATAGAAAAGGCAATCCCTGGCGAAATTAAAATTTGCGACAGTAAAAAATTATTTTTTGAAAAATTTACTGTAGAAAAGGCAATCCCTGGCGTAATTAAAACTTGCGAGAGTAAAAAATTAGTTTTTGAAAAATTTACTCTATAAAAGGCAATCCCTGTCGCAATTAAAATTTGCGACAGTATAAAATTAAGTTTTGAAAAATTTACTATAGAAAAGGCAATCCCTGGCGTATTTAAAATTTGCGACAGTAAAAATTTATTTTTTGAAAAATTTACTATAGAAATGGCAATTTATGGCGGATTTAAAATTTGCGACAGTAAAAAATTAATTTGTGAAAAATTTACTATAGAAAAGGCAATCCCTGGCGTATTTAAAATTTGCGACAATATAAAATTAATTTTTGAAATATTTACTATAGAAAAGCAATCCCTGGCGCAATTAAAATTTGCGACAGTAAAAAATTATTTTTTGAAAAATTTACTATAGAAAAGGCAATCCCTGGCGTAATTAAAATTTGCGACAGTAAAAAATTATTTTTTGAAAAATTTACTATAGAAAATGCAATCCCTGGGGTATTTAAAATTTGCGACAGTAAAAAATTAATTTTTGAAAAATTTAATATAGAAAAGGCAATCCCTGGCGTATTTAAAATTTGCGACAGTAAAAAATTAATTTTTGAAAAAATTACTATAGAAAAGACAATCCCTGGCGTATTTAAAATTTTCGAAAGTATAAAATTAAATTTTGAAAAATTTACTATAGAAAGGGCAATCCGTGGCGTATTTAAAATTTGCGACAGTAAAAAATTATTTTTTGAATAATTTACTATAGAAAAGGCAATCCCTGGCGGATTTTAAATTTGCGACAGTAAAAAATTAATTTGTGAACAATTTACTATAGAAAAGGCAATCCCTGGCGTATTTCAAATTTGCAACAAAAGAAAGTTATTTTTTGAAAAATTTACTATAGAAAAGGC